>QANU01112879.1:0-128163 GCA_003254905.1 Nissolia schottii
TTTTTTTTTTGGTTGGGAATGTAAGAATTATGTATAGGCACACGGAGGGGTGCAATGGTGCTTTTCAAGACCTAACGTTTCCTTTTACTCGATTACATTGTACTATTTTTTTTTTTAATTAAAAGTTAAAAGGAAGTTATGTACATTTTAATTGTTCCTAGTCTTTTTGAAATTTGGGTATATATTCTCTATTCTCTATCATTTTGCTTTTTATGCGTGTATGTTGTTTTATTGTTTTCTGGTAATTTTTGGGTTAATTTTTTATTTTTTGGGCATTGGAAGGCCAGTATTGTTGATCAAGTGAGAAATGGTGTCTGGTGGGCATGAAAATCTCTTAGGGAATGTTTAGGCAAGAGCAAATGCCAATGTGAATTTAGCAAAGGACACTTTTGTATTCTTGTAGTGGGAATTGGTTTCTGGTGTGAATGAAAATCTGTTAGGGAAAGTTTAGGCAGGATCAAATGCCAATGTGAATTTAGCAAAGGACACTTTTGTATTCTTCTTCTTTTTTTATTTTTTTATATACCAACCTTTTCATATTATGTCTTTTAGCATAGGATTAGGGCCTGCACATGATTGTGTTGGAGATGGTTCTTGACATATGGTATTAGAGCTTCTATGACCACGAGGTTTAAAGTTCAATCCTTGGTGACTCTCATGTCTAAACATTGTGTGAGGGGGCGTGTTAAGATATAAAATCTTTCAATTGCCTAACTTTTGAGAAGAGATGGTTCTTGACAAGTTTAGGCAGGATTATATCAATGTGAATTTAGTGAAGCACATTTTTGTATTCTTACTTTTTCTTTATGCCAGCCTTCTTCATATTATGTCTTTTAGCATAGGATTAGGTCTTGCACATGATTGTGTCCTGATCTGGATTTGGTATGGTTTGATTGATTTTAATCCTTATCCCTTATGAAATCCTGAAAAACAGAAAACAAGTTGAAAACTGCAAATGAAATCAGGAAATCAAAAGAGAAAACAAATAACCCTTAGACAGGAGTCACAGGGCTACCATCATTCTCCATATGCATGCCGTTTCCATTTAGAAGATGCCCTATTTCTCTTTCTTGAATCCTACATTATATTAGTGATTCTCTTGCATTCTGGATGTTTGCTAGAAGATTAGTTTTGTTGTGTTTCAGTCTTTCTTTTTACTTTGAAATCATGGTTGGTGTTTCATGGTTTCACCTCAGAATCTTCTTTAGTAGCAACAGCCTTATAGAGATGACCTTCAATGGTTGTGTCGTCAAAGAATGAAGAACCAACAACAATTGAAAGTTGAAACCCCCCACTGTAATGATATTCCTTCAGCTCCCTCTGCAAAATTCGGTGGACACTACATTTATCTAGGGAACTAGCTGAGTTTCCACTTTCCACCAATTTTAACTATGATATTTAATTCTTTTGAGCCTGTGATGTTTTCTTCTGCTTAATGGTCCCGATTTTTCAACTTTGTGGTGTTGAAATGGCATCCAATTATGGTTGTCATTCTCTAAAGCATGACCCTTTCGGTTTCAGGTGAGTTAAGTCATCATGTTGAATTACCATTTCTTAGAGCATGTTTTGTTTCCAGTTTTGAAACCCTCCCTCAGATCATAGTCTGGACAAAAGCTTTTCATTTATGATCTTTGTGGATACTATGGATTGTGGTTTTCACACTGAAACCAGATGCTAAATAATGAATTAGAGGTTGGAGGGTGGTGACGCTCCAGAGGAACCAGTTAACACCATATTTGACCCCACTTTTCATTGTACATTATGTTCCATACTAGTTCACACATTTATCTAGGTTGAGGCCAATGTTCTCGAAGGCAGCGTTGAAAGGATGGGAAAGTGGGACAATAGAAATGTCTTCGATTTTTTTTTATTTTTTTTGAGAGACAAAAATTAGCTTAAAATTATCCCAAGATAGGNTCCAATGCAGTAGTCACTTGTGACATCTAAAACTGCCATTAGTAATTTACATAGGGTTGAACTTTAATGTGTATGATAGAGTAGTTCCAATGATAATAATGACCAGCTTGGTGATTAGAAATCCCCACCAAACATGCATTAATTGTCATAAATACCAGTTTCTTCAAGATGGACTATGTGTAGTCCTCTCTTTGGGCCGATGCGCTTGTTGATTGTACATTCTTTTTTGCTTGGAAGATTAATAATTGTTCATTTGGTGCTACTAGAGTCAATAGGAAAAATTGTATTTGGTCATGTTCCAAAATTTTAGCCAGAAACTACTTTTGCTATTGGAAAAATTTCCTCTTGTCATTACTAACCATGCTCAACTTACCAATGTTTGATTGAATCACTTAGAAAAATTATTTAGAATGCTTGCTTGACAAGGACCCAAGTACTTTTGAGTTATGATTAGAATACATCCCCCTTATTATAAGAAATAATCATTGCCCATTATGGTTACTGACAAATGTATGGTGTTGGACTAGTTTGCTTTTACTCTCCCATTTCAGGCGAAAACTTTTCTTTCAGTTTGCGCTTTGGCTTGCGATTATCGCAAGTCTCTTTTGTAGCATGTTAGAATTCCCATAAATCTTGAACCGTGGATTGGCAAAAGACATGAGAGAGTATGTTTTTGGTTCTACTTTTGTAAAGCTGGTTCTTAATAAAAAATGATTTTATTATAATTGATTTTAGTTAAAGTGATTTTGATTTAGAGTAATTTATGCTTGGTAGTTCTTCAAAGTAATTGAGAAAAACTAAGAAATTTTTCATTTTTTGTAGAATTAATTCTAAATGTCAAATGGAAAACCAATCAAAAGGATCATGAATGCATAACATGATAAGGCGTGCTTTTATGCATGAAACAAAAGAGTGACAATAATGTAGAAGGGAACATGTTCCCTCCGTTCATTTTCAAATATTGAATTTTTGTTATCCATTTTGGTGAATAATGAAAAAGGAGAGCGCATTATCCCTTATTCACTAGCCATTTTTTCATACTGCTTTACAGCCTTGAGTTCGTCACCCACAAAACATAGGCGCTGTTAGGAGGAAAATATAACGACAATTCTAGAGCATTAGGTGTTAGGACAAGAAAGAATATTTAGATAAATATTTTGAGAGCAACACTATTAAACGCCACGCACCACTTGAAAAGTTATATCTCTTTCATATAAAAAGACAAAGTTAATTCTCATTAGTTGGCTATATGAATCAAATACTATTATTGTGTATTATTTGTTAGTGTTTGATTCTTGTCCTCACACAAAAATGATTGAAATATGAGAAAAAGACAATTTTAAAATTAATTTTTACATCTTAAAAGAAGATAAATACAAAAGACATACTTTAAAGATTATTTTTATACTATGTTTTATATCTCCAAAACAAATTTGGAAGTGTGAGACATGTTTCTATTGTCTCAATGTCTTTTTCTTTTTCTATCACATGACAACAACCAAAAATTATCTTGTAAATCACATCTATAAATAAACTATTTAAATCTGTTTTAAATAAAGTTAGAAAGATTTTGTTTCATATATTCTCAAGTCAAAATGATTGCAACTTTTGAGTATTTAAGATTTTTGTTATAGTTTAAATGCTTACAACCTTCTTTAAAATTGTGTTAACTTTTTTTCTTTCTGAAAAGATATTTATAATAGGTATGGATTGTTGTAAGTGACACCCGAGAAACTCTCCAATGTCCTAGAGAACAACTTCTAACCTACCGAAAAAAAAACCCTTCTAAACTATGATATATTGTTTTTGGTTCATCAAACGAAGAATTTGGATTAACTGAAAAAAAGGGGATTATTTCAACAATCGGTACCGTAACTTAAAGGATGTGTCTAATTAGTTGCGAAACAAACGTTATTTTAATAATTAATTATAAATACTAGTATGGACAAACATTTTGTAAATGTATTGAACAAAGAAACTAAAATAGTGTTTTTGCAAAGATGGTGGTGTATGATTTCTAGCAGTAAGGTGAGTGGAACAGACTAGTTGAAGAAAAATTAATAAATGAAAAAAAAAATGAGAGAGATGAAATGTGATGAGTTGTTTGAAAAAAAAAGGTCCATGATTTTTTTTTTCCTTCTCTTCGAGGATTTTTCATGTTAGAAAGTGTTGTTTGCTCTCTACTTTAACCTATTTAATTGTGACACACTTAAATATTTTGTTTGTCATATATTACCCTTTTCACATGTTCATTCAAGTGGAAAATGTTATGTATTTTCACTAAGCTGTTATGTAATTTTTTCACTGCGTACAGACGTCTTTCCCAACATAATCTTAGATATAATACCTCATAATTTAACAATCATAATATTTTAATGGCGTGAGAGCACGAACTAGATATCACATGCTCAAAAGAATTAAAATATTATTATCTATACATGTAATAAAAGGGACTTAGTAAACAGAAAAAATCATAATTTTTATTACATTTTTACCCTAAATATTTATTTAAGTGAAAATATAAATATGCAATACAACTACCTGATTACCTATGTTAACTCGTCCATTGCTTACATGTTTTTTTTGTCTTGCATTGAGATAGATCCCGAGGAGGACCCCATAGACATTGCAGAGCACGAGGTTCATTCCCAGCCTCACACATGATCACTAGCTCAAGAGCAGAGCATGATACCTCCCTACAGGGCGGGGGAATGATCGTCAGCACTGACATATGTTCAGCGGACGTGCTAGGAGAACAATCTGGGATTTACCATTAGGAGTAGGACCTTCAAGGAGTCATTATTAAATAGGACTTAAGCGTATTTAGCTAGTTAGGGTAGTACATTTTAAGTCTCGCATTGGCTGGGCATATGGGCTAAACATAGAATCTCTCACCCCTTCTCGTCCTTATTTTTAAATATTGTCAACTATTTAAGTCAAAAGATTTATTGCACCTTAGAGTGTGTTAAGATATAAAAGCGCATTCAATTATCTTTATCCAATAATTTAGGTGTTTGTTACGGTACATTCCTTAATCAGATAATACTGAAACATATCGTGACATGTTTTACTAGCTTCTTAATTTTTATCAGCATCCTGTCAACATCTACTCAGATTAACTTTATATTTACAATTTAATCCAAAAGACATTTTTTAGTAAATATGTTATTTTACACCATTGATCATTCTGGTAAAAAGAAAAAGTAATAGAGAAAAAAGAATGATCAATGATGTACAATCAATGTGGAGTATGATTCTTTTTCCTCCATTGAGGATAAAAAAACTTGTCCTTTGAGTATGCTCCAAATGGTACATTCTTTGAGCATCTACATAGTAAGTGACATGTTTGGTAAGACTTCACCTTCTTGCACAAGCATAGCCTTTGATAACTATGGGCCTGTATAGCAACCTAACTTCTTCAACCAAGGAATGAGGACGACTTTCACTTTGTAGTTCAAACTATTTGATTAGTTCCTTGACATCTTGAAAGTTGTTTTAACCATGCAATTGCAATATGCAGCAGTTACAGAAGTAGAAGAGCTAGAGTGGGGAAAGACAAAGAGGATAGTTATGGCCTATGGGAATAGCCTACTGCCTTGAGCACATGCATGAGTTGAACCCACCCATTGTCAAAAGAAACCTGAAATCTTCCTCTATATCTGACTGAAGATCATGCTGCTAAAATTTCATATCTTAGTTTCTTGAGTTACATGTTGGCAAAAGAAAGGGGTATGCAATGCAACCACACATCTCTTGGAGACACCATCAACACATGCAATGAGATGATAATCTTTGCAATTACTCTAAATCGTTTAAAGTCTCTTTTTATAATAACTAGATTTAAATTCCCCGGGGTGATACGTGGAAAAGAAGATGTATAATAAGATAGTATTATAATATTTTTTTTTGTTCACTTTTAATTATCATTTTTAACTTTTAGATACATTGTTGACTGGATGTATTTGGATGTAATTTGTATTCAAATACATTCAATTAACAATATATCTAAAAGTAAAAGATGACAACTAAAAGTGGACGGAGGGAATAATATAAAACAATTAAAGTGCTAATTTTTTAATGAGTACTCAATCTCGTATCAACATGAGCCTCAATACTTTCGTAAGAAAATTTTTATTTCATGTCTCAATATTGCTTGGAAACTATAATCTTTATAAGTTTGATAAAATGAAAGTTACATATTCCTATTTATATCCAAACTCTTTATGAGTCTATACAAAACTAAATAAGATTATGAAGTGTTATATTATTTTCTATATCAATTATCGGTAAATTACATATCAGACTTGCAAAGAAAGTATTAGTAAAACAAAAGACTAAAAAAAATAAAAACTAAAGCTATCCTCATGTGAGACAAAAACACGATGCCACAAAGTTTAGTTTAGCATATAGCACTTCAATAATGTTCTGAAGAAATTAGGCAGAATATGCAAATACAAGTAGTAAAAAATAAGTCTTTTTAAGATTTGAGCCTCATAGTTGGATAAGCTGCAACATTCATTGGAGCGGCTCCAACAAAGTAGTTGAGCAGTTAGAAGTAAGGAATGGTTGGACTTCGCTGCGAAGGAGATGGAAGTGGATCATGGCGGTGATAGTGTGGTGGCGAGCAGAGGACCACAGGAAACCCAGCTCGAAGAGCTCTCCGATATAAGGTATAAGTGATTGAAAAATGATGATATTGAGATCTAGCCAAGGTATTTATTTGTTTGTACTTGATTGCCTTCAAAATCATGAGTTTTATGTTGTTGAGGACTCTCTCCATTTTATATATTGTCCTATACTTTGGGCTTGGATAGTGCTATCTATGTGTTATGAAGAAATATACCATCCAAAACCGTAACATGTTATACTTGTAACAAGCACTTATTTTTTTTATTTATTGTGAAGTAAGTTGTAGTTTGAGGTTAAGCTAGGGAGAAGAGGTAACATTGAGAAATTGACAGGGCGATAGTTGGAATAGGAATCTTACAAATGACAAAAAAGTCTGACGTGACAACTATATAAGGTTGTGCATCTAGATTTATATATTATAAACAGAGATATTGTTTTAGACTATTGAAGCTAACAAACAGAAATAGCAAATATGTAGGGAAGAGAGAGCTTTCATCTCCCTGTAAAGTGATTCTTTTGTAAATCTGTTGAGGAGTAGAGATTGCACCCTTCTCTCTATATCTTTTTGTAAATCTGTTAGGAAATCTAAGTTGTGTTGCTCTGTGTCTGTAATGAGAAGGAAATAGGTTTATCATTTTGTCATGTGACGAAAGAGAGAGAGAACCAATGTCACCTTCTTTTAAAATGCCGGACATGGAAAATGTTCACGATCTCTACACAATCTACGGATGTGTTTGGTTGGGGGTGAAAGTTTCATGAATTGGATTCATGAGTAAAATTAAAGAAGTAAAACCCTTGATAAAAAACCAGTAAACTACATACATTGTCGGATTAAGAGTATGAGCCTCTATAAATTACAACATTGTCACTGTACAAGATGTGTATGTAGTGTGAGACAAATTCTATGCACATGTCCCAGAAGAATCTGCTTCATATCAATGGAGTTTTAACTACTGTAAACATCTTCTAAAGTACACTTCAATGATCCTGCTATTTGATCGCGTAAAACATGATCTTTTTGTACATCTCTTTCTCAAATCATCAAAGTAGTTCTTCGTTAGGCTTTATCAGCTGCACAATCCAAGAATAGTTCTTGATGAATGTGAGGTTTCTGAGGGGAAATGTCAGCCATTAGGGATGCCCCAGAAATACCCTAAACAAAGATCTCCACATTTTTTTTTAAAGCTTTCTGAGGCACACGTTTTTTAAGATTGCAAGCACAGTTTTTGCGCCCTTCGATAAAGATCGAGCGTGTCCGTATGGCTAGGATCTAAGCAAAGAGCTGCCTGACAATCCTGAAGAGCAGAGGACAGGTCCCCCATTGACTCGTGAAATGCTGCCCTCAGATGAAGCATGTGCATGTCAGGCTTGAAACCTATGGCCTTGGTGAGCTCTTCTACTGCTTCGGCTTCTTTTTGCTCATCCATCATCACTGGTTACATACAACATTGAATGTAAGTTTAAAAGAAGAAAATCCTTGATTTCACAGATGATTCCCTCCCTGGAATGATCACCAAAGTTAAGCTTTGAACTTCAGTTTAAATGCGATAAGTTTAAGAGTTTAATTGCAATGCACTAACAGCGCAAAGATTTTTTACATTGTTAGCCAATCAAACATTGGCACATCTATATAAATGGTTGACTCTCTCTCTACCTACTTCAAAAGTCATGTATATCTGAAAATCCGATTGGTTGAAAGTGTAAAAATCTGTACATTAAACTCTTAAACTGCTATGCATTGATAGCGTAAAGATATTTTACACTGTGAACCAACTTCATTTAATTTTTTTCCCTCTTGTGGCAATCTATGTCATTATGTCCTTTAAAACTCATCTGGAGTTGGAAAATGGTATGAGGGAATAAGATTGGTCATTATTACATTTACCAATCCATTTCTGCTTACTGCATAATGAACTACCCACCCACTAAATACAAAGTAACCAAAAGACATGATGCCACAAATAAAGGAATTACAAGAGAAAAGTAATAGTTTTTGATACAGAAAGCCTCAACCAAGGCCAAGTAATTAGTTTTCCATTTCTCCCTCATCATATGGGGTGAAGCTATTCGAGTAACTTGATGCATATGAACGAGTTTCATCAATGATGAGTAACCAGTATCCCTGAAGATGATCATTAGATAGAAATAGTGTCGAAGAAGTGGTGTTTCACCAGTCTCATTGCTCGGTGTGTAAAAATTTCTTGCAAAGAAAACATAATTAAGAGATAAATTCACACCATTAAATGAACAAATATTGAAACAGAGCTGAACCATGCGGCAACATATAAAATGGGTGGTTATTTAAATTTTACTATTCGAAATGATGCTCCAGGCCTAAAGAATTTTGCAAAAGCTCTTATATGATCATGCATTTTCAAAAGACTTAGGAGCACCGAAACAATGACGATAAACTGTTGCTCTTTCAGAGCACAAATTCAATCAATGTATCTGAAATATCTGAAATATCTGTCTCCAATTAAAACCAAATGGCAGAGGGGAAAGACTCAAGAATGAAAGATAAGGAAGGAAAGTACCTGCTGCCCTGTATCTATACGGATATGTCCTCAAAGGATCCAGTTGTGTTGCTACATCAAGATCAACCTTTGCCATCTCACGGTCGCAGTATTCGGATCGTTTCTCATATGCTGAGGCGTTGCTCTCTGCCTTGTCAATTAGCTTGGTTATCTCATCATACGCAGCTTTTCGTTGATTCTTGTGCTGATAAACACGTGCTAGGCCCTGGTGAGCTCTGGTGTGCCTAATTGCAAGGGCATTCTTGTAGCACGCATTTGCAAGTTCGAGCTTACCGCAATCCACATAAACGCTCCCCAAGTTATTTAGCGCCTGCGAAATATTGCAGCACATAATCAAATGACAGCAAAACACAGACTAAGATCGATCGGCGGTAGGGACATGGTAGTAGAGATCACTAACTTGTCCTTTCCGAAGACAATCCGAAGGACATTTCAGTGCCGATTCCAAAAGTTGGATAACGTATGAACAAGATTCAGGATCGAGACTCGTGTCTGCCAACACATAGGCTTTTAGGAAAAAGGCTTCGAATGATCTTTGAATCGTAATGGATCTATCAGCCCTTGACAGAGCTTCATCTCGATAGCCAGTGTCATATAGAATCCATCCTTCATAAATTAACCTTTCTTGCATTGAGGCAGAATGGTTTCTGGCCATCCTTAAACTACGCATCGCAGCCTTTTGACGATTTAACCTTTGTGTGAAATTCATGCATGTTAGGAATTCAGAAAATAGCTACATTGTGCAGACACACCCTAAAGAGGAATTGAATTAAATATCTAGATACCACCGAGCATATCACAATGCGATAACCTTACTCAAATACTTGTAAAAACAATTTAAAGTTGAAGACGGGAGATACTAACAGATTGGATTCACAGATGCTCACCTCAGCAGCAATAGCGACTGACGAAACTCGAGCAGGCTCTTTCCGGGCTCATTCTCCAGCATCTGATGTATAATCGCCAGAGAACCAACGTCATCTACGGAAGACCATTGCTGGTATAGCTGCATCCAGCATTCAGCCTGGCTCTTCTTGTGCCGCACCCCATGGCCAAGGAGGTGAAGCAAATATCTGCCTGTGATTTTCCCATGTAAAGTTATGTAACTTGGCTCTAAAGTTAACATTGCCCGAACATCCCTCGTGGCGCTGTCATAATCCTGAAGCGCAACGAACAACCAGGCTCGCAATTCTAGGCAATCGGGGGAGAGCTTAAATCCAATGATCTTATCAAGCTCCGAAATTCCAGCCTTTACTTGCTTCTCCTCCACTCTTGCCAGGGCTCTATACTTGTAAGGAAACGTAAGGGAGGGGTCCAATTCAGTTGCAACCTCCAAATCAAGACTCTTGCCCCTTCCCACGTCATAAAGAGCGCGCTCCTGATACATCCACCCTGCAGGTTTGTGCTCAAATATGAGAGAGCTAATCAACTTATATGCCGAATACGGTTGACCCTGCTTGTGCTTTGTTCTGGCTACACCAGCCACAGAATACACGTGACCCGCATCAGCTGCAGCCTCGAAACAATGCTGAGCATGATCATACTCTTTCCTTTCGAGCAGCGCACACCCGAGTTGATGGTAAGCAAGGGCCCTCTGCCATCGTTCCACAGCACACTCCCCCAATCTTTGCAGCAACATCACGGTGGTTTTCGATACCATGCTTTCCTCCATAGCCACCTGGCTCAGGAAATAGTACAAGAAGAAAGAATCATACCCCACCGTAGCCAACCTTTCCTTTGCCTCAGAGCTACACAATACCCTAATCACCTTCGAATTATGCAACGATTTCGGAAGCTCCCTGAGCAAAACCTGCAAGCATGAAGCCACGAGGAGGGGTGCTCTCTCTTCCAATCCATATTCAACGAGCTCCAATGCATCACCAACATTCCCAACAGATGAAGCCAAGCTCGCGTCACACGCAGACTTCATCTCCTCGCAACAGAACCTGTTGGCAAATGAGAGAAGCTCCAAAACGGTCATGGGGCAGAAACGATCCAATCTTTTGGCCATGCTGTAAAATTCCACTGCCCTCATACCCTTTGAACAAATCCCACTTCTGGTGAAATCAATCTTTCTCAATTTGGATTCTGAAAACCCACCATACAGCATGGCCTTAAATGGTTCTGATAGTGCTGCAATCCTCCACCTAACGCAACCAATTTCCTCACTTCCAATGCAGAAAGTGACATCCTTTTCTTCCTCATCTTGAAAACACAAACTCTCATAACTAGTTTCCTCCTTTGATGACTCTTGTGAACACCGGCATCTATCGTTAACCGAAAAGGGGCTAAACCCACTCACTAAACTCAACATTGGACATTCAAGAATACAGCCACCACATTCCATTGAAGACACACCCTCAAGCTCATCCTCCCTCCTCTCAAACCTCAACCATGAAGACAGCACAACCTTGGAGAGGACATCCTCGGCGCTCTGTCGCGCCGTTCTGAGACACCTTCTGAGAAGCTTCTGTTCTCCGAGGCCGCGAAGCAATGAATACTGTTCAACACAGAGTGAGGCTCTCTTGGACTGAGGGCAGAACTCTAAGCGATGGTAGAGTTCGGCCAAGGCTTCAACGAGGTTGATGGGTTTCAGGTAAGGCTCTATTGGGGGTTCAAGGGTGTCTGTGGAAGGTAGCTGAAGAGGGACAACAAGGTTTGCAACTGCTGAGGTGGTTGTCTTTTTGTTGAGCCCAGAAGAAGCCTTGTTTGTTCTGTTTCGCCCACCGTTGGTTTCTGAGGAGGAAGTGAGGGCGTGGACTTGGTTGCTCTTGAAGCGTTCACTTAGTTTCAGGCCACGCATTTCTTCCACCCTTTGTGGTAAAAACCGGAACTTTGAATTCCCATAAAACTCAAAAAGGGTGTATGTGTGCCTTTGAGGAAACCTTTCAATTGCTTCCGAAACCTATAAAAAAGAATGCATTTTTTACTTAGGAGGGAAGTGGGAGAAAGATGATGGGTGATGCAGAACAATGGGTATTCTTTTTTTGGTATGGTTGAAAAGGGTGGCGGTGTTAAATTTCAGGGGTGTGTAATTATATCACGTGGGTTTTTGAGGGTTGAAAGATTGGGGACTCAAACATCAATACAGAGACACAATGAGAGGTGGGAGTGATGGGGGCTGCTGTGCTCAGTTAGTGCCACTAACAACTTCATTTCTGTGGGGCTTCATAGAGAAATGAGAAAGAGGGGTCCACCAATATAGACAGAAACACTCTTTCAGGTACCCTTTGATTTCGGAAAGAGAATTCAAATGTTACTAAAAAGTACCTCACAGAAAGTTCTAATCTAAAATGTCGTTCTGTAAATCATTGAGCTGCTTATGTATAATTTGATCCCATGTGATCACATCAGAATTTCTCACCACTCCAATGAAGCTAGCTAGCTAGTTTGGTCAACCGATTCCATCATCAGCTAGCTAGCTAGCTAATTTGTAATTTATTTGCCTTAATTTTTTTTGGACTCATTAAACCGGAAACTTCGGGTTGAGATGGAATTGCATGCCAAGCAAAGGTGCATAAGGTGGAGTGAGTTGTTGTGTAACCAATCCAATTATCTCTTGGTTAAGCCGTCTCATCAACACCAAACAGGTCATTAAAATTTTAAAATTTATGTTCTCCTTCTCCACTCCCAATCATGGCTTTTAAAATTCAACAATATGATATTCTCACACCAATTTTCATTCACCATTTTCATACTTAGTTAACTAGTTATAAATTTATGTTTATGGTTAATATATGAGGTGAGTAGGACGTGGATCCTCTCATATTTAGAATCTTATTAGAGTATTATTATATTTTTTTGGTACGTGACATAATTTTCCTTTTACAACTACCAGTATCCTTATTTTTATTATTTTCTCCCACAAAAACCTTTTTAATTTATTTGTGCATACAACAAAAGCAATTCATCTTCTAGTGGCGATCATTGCCATAAATTTCTGCATATTGGTTGGATGTCAAAATCATAAATGGTTCTTCTTTTTCCTTTTATTTAATTTTTCTTTGGAAGAGGCGTAAGGCGTAAAATAACAGAGGAACGGCATTTCCTTCGATAGACTTATAAAAAATCGTTACGTGAACAACAAAAAAAGTGAATAACATTACATGAATAATGTATAAAATATATTGTATGTGAGTGCACATAAATGACATATAATTATTACACTTTATTATAAATTTGTCTTTTTGTTATATTTTATAGATTATTTACGTATTGTTGTTACTTTTATCGTTCCTGTAACACTTTCCTATATTATATTATATGTTCTTGTTAAGTAAACAGTCCAATTAAGCTTCAGTATCATATAATAATATATGCACAAAATGATTAAATTCAGTCCACGACGTCTCCATAACACGTGGATTTGCGTGGATATCCTTGACTGCATCTAAATAAAGTGAAAAAAAAAAAAATAGTGGTCAATACCTAATTATTGAAGAGCACGGAAGAAATTAGATCTAATCTTCTTCTCCCTTCGTTCCTCAATGGTAGTTGATTTAAAAAATTAAATTATTTTATATTAGTAGCTCATTTAGTATTTTAATGTAAAATTAGTTATTATATACTAATTTTATCTTCAATTGAAAGAGACTTAATGGAGAGAAAGTTAGTGAAAAGATGAGTAATGGAAAAAGAAAAATGTACAAAGGATATTTTAGTAAATTAATTTTTTAAAAAAAAATTAAGATCAGTTAATAACTTTCTTAATTCATGTATATTAGCCTAAAATGACTACTATTGAAGAACAGAGAAAATAACAACTTATTTTAGTAATTGTGTTTAACTAAGAGTTAATACCCAACATGGTTCTTAAAAATGTCCTTGATGCCCACTTTGGTCCCTAAAAAATTTTAGCGCTACAATGATTTCTATAAAATTTGGACATTTCCCACATTAGTCTCTCTGTTCAAAACAACTCCGACGGAGGGTGACAGAACTCAAAACAACGTTGTTTTGAAAAAAAAAAAATCAAAATGACATCGTATTAGATGCATGAACCAAGTTGGGTAAAACAAATTTTTTTAGGAACCAAGTTGGGCAAAACAAAATTTTTCAAGGACCAACTTGGGCAATTTGCTTATCTCTATCCCTTTCTTCTTCCTCCTCCACCACCACCCTACACTCAACCCCACCACCTAACCCCTTTCCCCTTCCTCCTTTATCCCATAACCCACTCCAAACACACCACAACCACCATCAATCCAATTTTTCTTCCAACCCCACCACCACCTTCACCATATCCATCTCAACCTCTGTCATCCCACCCCTATCATTTCCATAGCCATCCCCACCCCCACCACACTCGCACTCACCATCCCCACAACACAATGTTCTCACCATCTTACCCCCAATAACCAACCTCGGCCAACCCCCAACAACCACATAAGTCTATTCCTCCTCCCTTCACCACCGATGAATTTTGGGATTTTCTTATGAGTTTTGTTATTTTAGCTTTTATTTGTTGGTTTGATTTGGCAAAGTGTGGTGGTTATAGGAGTGCAATAGTGGTGATGAAATGGTTGGAGCCGATGGTGGTTATGGGGTCTGGTGGTGGTGGTGGAGAAAGTGGCATCACAATGGTAGTGGTGGGGTGAGTGTGGAGGTGGTGATGGTGGAGAAAGTGGCACCACAATGGTAGTGGTGGGGTGAGTGTGGAGGTGGTGGTGGAGGAGAAAGACGAAAGGGGTGGAGATAAGGAGGTTTCCAAAGTTGGTCCGTAAAAAAATTGTTTTACCAAATTTGGTCCCTACGTTCAATACGACGTCGTTTTGGTTGTACCCAAAACGGCGTTGTTTTGAATTTTGTCACCCTCTATCATATGACTGTTTTGGATAGAGGGGCTAACATGGATAACGTTCAAATTTTATAGGGACTAATGTGACACTAAAAACTTTTTAAGGACCATCTTGGACACTAATGACATTTTCGTACCAATTTGAGCATTAATTCTAGCCAAACATATTTTTTTATCCTATATTTATACCAGATTTATCATTCGGTGCTCTAGTTTATTTTTTTTTAATCAATTTAGTTTCATATAGAACTGTCAAAATGGGTTGAATCCGATGGGCCAGCTTGAATGACCTAAAAATATGGATGCAATGAGCTGAAGAAATATGAAAAAAAAAAATTGAGTTGACCCGAATTGGCTTAGCCCGATGGCTCAAACAACCCCTTTTAATAATAATAATAATAATATGATGTGCACTTGTTCAATAAGTTTAAATATTAAAGAGTCATATGATATGGAAGGTATTAATATAGAGATAAGCGAGTTGAAAATGTTAGTGAACACAAAGAAGACTCACAATTATTGAGTTTCTCAAGCAATTTACCTAATACTTTCGACTAGAACAATTACATTCATGTTAATTTTACTCTTGTAGATTTAGTACATCTAATTTCAAGTGCTTGACCCCTAATGTCAATGACTTGTGTTTTTCATTAACTACCAAA
This sequence comes from Nissolia schottii, assembly GCA_003254905.1. Taxonomy (NCBI): domain Eukaryota; kingdom Viridiplantae; phylum Streptophyta; class Magnoliopsida; order Fabales; family Fabaceae; genus Nissolia; species Nissolia schottii. The sequence goes on from QANU01112879.1 coordinate 15,540, forward strand.
AAAGGTGTTATAGTCTTGTTGTTATGTAACTTACATAACCAAAAGATTATTACAAAACCTCTGTAAATAGTTCAAGTATGTTGAACATGATTGACTAAATTAAATGCAAAACACATTTCCATAATTCCCATTGTTATATACTCATATTCAAACATTTGAGACTTAAAGATTAATCAAAATCAATTGAAAATTAAACCAAAATAATCTCAACATTATATAGACTAGTTATTTTATTTTTAGTTAATAAAATTTAATGACACATTATTACTAAATTTTATCAACTTTAAATTAGCGTGTGTGTGTATATATATATCATTAAAAAAAGTTAGCAAAATATTGGCTCATGGGCTAACCCAAAAATGATCCGAATAAAAATGGACTAGCATTTTACTACCTAAAAATAACATAACATAAAATGACTCAACTCAAAATGACTTTGCGCGATGTAGCCCAACCTAAATGGGTCGGTCCCACCCATTTTGACGCCTCTAAATTTATACCTTTAGTTGATTCAGTCTTTTATATTTTAAATTGGTATCAAAATGATTCTATACAATAGATCAAACTGAATTTAAAATACGGATAACCAAATCGATACAATAAAAAAAACTAAGAGAACCAAACTAATAAGCGATATTTCTACCTATTATTTATACCGTAGGACTCATAGTAACATGAACCGTACATGGTGGCTCTTCTACAATAAGATTGTGTCAATAATTGGATGATTGGGTGTAAATAGAAAAGAATAATGTGCAGCACATACATCAACACAAGTTGGAGTTCATGTTAAAGGAACAAAAGAAACCGGGAATATATACCCATCTCAAGATAGCAAATTGACTAGAAAAACCGAGAGGATCACGTCCCGGCAATGACCATGTGACACCACTGAAGCATGTTCTTTCTAATTGTGCTGTCCCACCAAACTTACCATGTCTATACATGATATATTTGTCAAGAGAAATGATTAATTCTCCCAATTTTTAATTAGTCTACTTATAATTCTTCCTAATTCAAAATTTCATTCATATTTATTGAATAATCTTTAAATGTTCTGTAAATTATAACTCATATCACTAACATTAGAAGGATTTATACGTATATTTATTAGAAAGATATATCGACACTAATTGGATAATACTTGACTCTGATTTGACAGAAGGCGGAAAAAGCGGAAAACATGTGGACCAGTGGCTGGCACCTTATGTGCAGTATGCCTAAATCCTCTCACTCCAAGACAATATGCTCAAAGCGAGTAGATATGAGAAGTTTCTTCGAACCAAAAACTACATTTTAGATTTTCAAGGATACAATAAATTTTCTCTAAGTTCAATGAAATTAGATCGATATCTCTTTTAATTTTAAAAAATTAGTTTGGAATTTCTGGTGTACATTGTCTTTTCCTAATGATTATTGAGTTAGATGTCATTTATTGTTAAGATATTTTTTAATTATATCCATCACATTTTTATGTTCAACAAACTTTACAATCTCACTCTTAATCTCTCTTATGCAAAATAGAGGACTATAAGGGAACTATCAAGTTACATAAGGGTCAAAGGGTCAAGTCGTGTAAGGGTCTCTCTTATGAAGTATGTTAAGCATAAAAATGTAAGTGACTTAATTTTTTTTTTTTTAAATGTGTTAATAACAAATGGTGTATTATCTATATTATTATAGGAGATGTCAATATTCATTAAGAAGGTCGATTTGGTTTTTCAAATTAAATACGAGGCCAATTCATTTGATTGAATTTTGGAAGAGATCAGTGAATTTTAACCAATTTTTAATTTAGTACTTTATTTGACTTGAGAAGTTTTGTTATATTATATTATGATATATTTATGTTATGACAGGGCAGAGACTTAAGACTATAGGTATGATATCCCTTAGAACTGTTTGGTTAGGATCACATAACAGACTTTAATAAAGACTACAGTTAATGAATGGATCCTAACAAATGGTAGGTTCTAGCAAAGTAAGACTTGCTACTTAAGTTGTCCATTGTGATGCGCCTCTCTTACCTGGGAATCCTCTCCTAAGTATGGGACCCTAGTCCTTGATCCCAAACGAGTAAATAAGACTAAACTAATTAGGATACCCCTGTCATAATTGGTAGACTTAGGTCCTAACAACTTGGGTAATCAAACTAGCTCACCTAAAAGACTTTACAAGCAGTAGATCTTAGGATAAATGACCTAGAATAGGGCCAACGACCCCATATATCAGACTCAGTAGTAGATAACTTTGAGTGTCAGGATCCTCAGATTATGACATGCGTGCCCCTTCCAGATCTAGATTATATAAGCGTCAGGCTCCTCAGATTAGTGTATGGGTACCCGCACAGGTATCCAAGTTGAGCGTATTGGAATCACCAAGATTTACCTTGGTTGAGGTTCCCTTAAATTGAGGTTTGAGAGGCATCTCTCCTTGTAACCTTCCACCAAGGAGGCGGGCACATGCAGCAAATAGATTATATTTACTTTCTCAGCAGTTTACTCAGATTTACGTTACAACAGTATACTCATATTTACTTCAGCTTCTATGTATATTTATTTATTTATTCATTCAGTTTATGTGTATGACATTACTATGTAGTATATGTTATTTGTGTGGTACCAATATACCCACTATTGAGATGACAAACTCACCCCTCTGTCAATATCACTTTCAGATACAGTAGATGACAGTGAGAACGTTCCCGTTGTCCAGTAGAAGTGAGGATTCAGCGTTAGTGGTAAACTTCGATTCGCAGTGGGATCTACCAGAGTCATGTTAGATATGCACCAAATGTCTAGGGCAAGATCCTTCATTTTAGTATTTTAGTATTTTATTTTTAGTTATGATATTAGACACTATGTAATTCATTATTGTTAAATTTGAACCAGTTATATGAAATCAGATATTTTATAAAGTTAGTTATTTTGAAATAAAGTTATTTATTTTATAAGCCTGCATGCATGTTAATATGATACATCAGAGCTTCCATAGGACAGTAACCTGACATGCGATCATACCTAAGTTTGGGCGTGACAGAAACATGGACATACATATGCAACACATAATAATACTATACATATAATAAAATATCCTAATATCCTAATATTAATTCTAGTAATAAAACTTCCATAAAAAAATTTAAAATAAATGGTAGTTAGGGAGGTATCTAGATAGACAAATTCCAAGCATTATGGTTTAGCTCTTCATGATAATGTCTGGGCCTTACGGTTTTTCCCTAATCTACATGATACATGACACCGGTCCTCACGGTCTTGCCCTAATCTACATGATACATGACATCGGGCCTCACGGGCTGTGTTATGTCTGAGCTTCACAACCTTATCCTAGTTATTCTATATGTCTGAATCTTATTCTATATTATGATCGTATATGGTATACCAGGGTCAACATAGGTTGTCGTTGACTTATAATTCTATCCTAGATCTCACCCCATGAAAACAACCTAAATATAATAGCATGATCATGATAACTGATAACTGAAATAACTGATAACTAATAATTGAAATAACTGATATAACTAACATTTAAAACCCATGATCATATACATGCAACATGATGGTCTTTATGCAATAAAACAATGGTTTCATGACTTTTCTAAAAAGGTTTTCATAATTTTCTAAATCTTTTCATAAACTATTTCATAAATAATGTTATAAAAATTATAAAGATAAATTTAATTTTCGTAAATAAAATAAACACATCTCTATAACAGCTTGTTTGGTATCTATGGAATTGAATTCCCTCAAGAATTATAATTAAATTCCATGATTTGGAACACAAAAATAGTTTAGAGTTGAAATGATATAAGAATTCAATTCCACTATTTTGCCTCAAACTAAATTAGACCCATTTGGGGGTCTGATGTGCAATTCAATTCCCATAAATTTCTACTTACAATAAGAAAACTCATAAATACTCTTTAGTCTCATAATCTCTTATGTCTCCCCATTCCGTATCCTCTGTAATCCCTCTTCACTCTCGTCCATGACGTGTCTTAATTTATTAGAAGGAGCATTCTCGTAGTCAAATATGAAGGCACCAACTCTCTTTTACCTTTATCGTTTCAAACTAAAAGTCCATCGAGTCTCCTTGCTCTTTTTTTTTAATCAGAAACCTATATGAGTAAATAGTTTTTTCCTCTAATTATTTGTTGTCAAGGTTTTTTATTCCTCACAATCTTCTTTTTTAGAATTACTTTTCTCCAAACTTTCCATTTATTTTCAAACTCAATTCCTTTTTTTTTGCTTTTTTTTCTTCAATTTTTATCCCTTAAAATAATAAACATAATAGAGAGGAGCCTTCTTATATTTAATGGTAGCGAAGAACGCATTTTTTTATGCATAATAATTTTTATACATTTTTAGTTTCTCATTATAAAAATAAATTTATTTTATGGAGTGTTTTGGTTTGATTTTAATTGTGTCATGTTGTCTAATGAATAATTAAGTCTATTATTAAGATATGATTTTCATTAATGGAGGATAAACTAGTCAAAATAAAGAGGTCAGTTCATTTGCATAGAGATTCCAAACAATGTAATGTAATTAAATTCAATTCTTGAGTTTATCAATTTATTCCAAACATAAGAATTTAATTAATTCACAATAGGAATTGAATTCAATTCTCTTCTCCTAAAGTATTCCAAACAGGTTGTAAAAAGTTTCAATAAAATAATTTCATAAATGCTTTCCTAAAATAAATTCTTATTTTCTAGAAAATGGCTTTTCATAAAACAAATCTTTATTTTTATAAAATTGTGGAAAAAACTAACTATATCATGCTTATAAAATATAAACATAAAATAATGACTAAAATAGATCATAAGCAACAACTCACTCACATATAGTTATTGCTAGAGACTGGCAGTCGTCCCTCACAAGTTCGGTAGGAACTCAAACGACAGCGCTGACAGACGAGAATACTCTAACAGCATGACGTTAACACCCTATGTAGAGACATTGATTTCCCACGAACAAAAATATTAAACCTTCAAGTCCCATTAGAAGCGTAACCTTCAAGTCACCACAATCAACATGAGACTAAAACCTCACACTAAACATCTTTACCTTTTTTATTTTTAAATTAAATCTAAAATAGATTATTAATAAATTTTAAAATCAAAATAATAGAAAATTAATTATTTTAAATCTTAAAATTATTCTATTAATCAGTGAAACATTGTTTAATTTTCAAATCGCCTTAATTAAAATTTAAAAGCATCTTATCTTATTTCTTATTTGCTATTTAAAATTTTAAAATATAAAAACAAAATCTCATGTCATCTTAAATAAATAAATATATAAAAACCGGTTATTACCACTGGGGTCCCGGGGGGTTGTTTTAGTTCTTAAGGAGTACAATGACTATGTTGGTTGTCCTACTGAGATGTTTCGGTTGTCTTGTTGGGATGTTTAGGTTGTTCTGCAGGATGTTCTTTGTCCATTTTGAGGTTTTTAATGCATGACTTTTACTCATATAAAAAAGCACTACTGAGTCATATAAATAGGTTATAAACGAATCTCTAATAAATTTCTTTATTCAGACTAAAATTGAATTCATTACAAAAAGAACATGTCTCCATATAGTTAATGTTGGGTTTTGCAAAAACCTTGTGTTACAAGTTGTACATTATATTTTTCTATTATTTCATTCATTTCTTCTTATTTTGGTACAAAAATTCACTTGTATCTCAATGACTTCATACCTTTAGGGGTTTATCTTAACCCCAAAAATATATGCTTTCTAAGAAGTTAATTCAGCATGCAAGAATTACGTTTTCTACTATGATCAATATCATTTCTCTCTCTCCTTATTCTTTAACATATTTTGATTCAAAATCCCTATCTTGGCAACATTACATAATAATAATAATGATGATGATGATGATGAAGTCTTATATATTTTATTAAATTTGATCGGCAACATGGACCAGTTATTACATGGATACCATAGAGCAAAGTTAATGTGAAAGAGACCTTATCTCATCCACACGCCAAATATCCTCAAAGATTTCTATAGGTTTCTTGCTCAGATGGGTTCCACGCGCCTTGTTCTTGCACACGATGCACCTTTGCCCTTGACAAAAGAGAATCTTCCTCAAACACTCGATTGGTAAATGGCGTTTCAATTCACGAACAGGGTACAGATCGAGGAGGGATTCTGGGCCAGACTTGTCCCATATGGAACCATGGCAAATGTTAACAACCTCCAAATGCTCCAATTCCAACAGTGCCTTAGACAAACCGCTCATGTTGATCCATATGTTTTGAATGCTCAAGTAAGTGAGCTTTGGTGTGTGCCTCACTAAGAAATCACCATGCTCCTTTTCGAATGCGCATGTGAACTTCATTTCGGATATATTCTTGCAATATCTTCCAATTGCTGTGAAAATATAACTATGGTTTGCCATGGGAGTAATAGTTATGGACTCAAGCTTTCTCCATGACCTCATAGCAACATCAATTCCTTTCTTTGATATGTGCCCTTTGTTTGAGAAAATCAGTCGTTTCAGATTTGACGAGCTACAAAACATTAAAAAAAATAAATTAAAATGCTGGTTTGGTTTCCGTTTCCATTTCTTATTTTCAACTTGTTTTCTGTTTTTCAGGATTTTGTGAAGGGAATAATTAATGAAAACATAAAATGAAAGTTGTTCTTGTTTTCATTGCTTCTTTCACAATATTGTGGAAAACAAGAAATAAACTAAAAAAAATATGAAATGAAAACAGGAAATAGAAACAACAACCATACAACTCCTAAGATTTTCAACTGTGGTTTGCAACCACAATTGCAGCCACAATATTGTAGTTTTATTGGCCTTTGCAGTTGTATCACAATAGCAGTGATAATTAATGCAGGGATGTTAATCACAATTTGCTGCAATTATTTGCCATCACAACAATCGTGAAGCAACATCTGCATCCGTGACCATAAATAATAGTTATGTGCACTACAAAGAATAAATGTTACCTTTTAGCTACAGTGATTATGTGTTCATCTTTTAGGTAAGCATAGAAATTGAACACCAAGCATCTAACATTGCCATTGCTTAGTTTTAGTGCACTCTTCAAGAATTGAGTCATTTTTGCACTTGATTTTTTGTCACGCCAAGCTTCTAGAGATTTGGGTATATAGAAAGGGCTAGAGCACATCTCACTCAGGTCAAGCTTTTTCCAAAGTATAGGGTCGCAACAAGCAGTCTTCCAAGTCTTACAAACTTTTGAGGCCGCTACAAGATCCGCAACATTGAGGAGCATAAAAATATTCACCAGCATTTCATAGCACAAATGTTGATTCATGTAATTATTACCCCTCTTCATTGTGTAATTTTTCCTACCTGAATTATTGTGATATTAGGTGCTTGGAAAGTGGCCATGTCAAAAGTTCTCATGAATAGGGAAATGAAAAATGTTGAATATCTAATTAAACAGGAATATTATTGAAGTCATAAATAAAGTATTCTAGCGATATATTTACTTTTAATGAAAGTTTCATTAAAGAATCAGCAGTTTCTAAAAATCTAATTAGTCTCAGTCAATTTTCTTATATATGCTTAACATCTAGGAAAACAAAGTCATGCCCAAGAATCTAGCAAAAGATACTTTTTCAAACATGAATTGATTTGAAATTCTTTCTTGGTTAGCAAAATTAATTAGAAGGAAGAAAATATTAGGCTTTGATTTTTTTAATAAATATAATTAATTTCTTGTGGGGCTGAAAAATATAACAAAAGATTTTGTTGGAGTCTCTTAGGCTAGAGATACCACCAATTTGAATCTATATAGGGTTTTCATTTTTTCTAAAAAATTATCACGAAACAGTTATGTATCTTTTGAAAGAGTCTAACTATAACCAAATCACCATTGAAACCTTTGACCGAAGTGATAAAGTAAAAATATATCTTAGAGTAATATCAATCATCTATGAAAAACATGGACACGTACATATATGTTAAGCTAAGTGGAAAACAATGAATTTCAATTAGCTAAAACAGATGGGTTTGTAAGATCTTATCATAGTAGCCATGGAACATCTTAATATTTTGGAAATATAAATTTCATGTGGAGTAGTAAAGATAGAAATGATTTGAGATGATACTAGATGACTGTAGAAAGGCTTACACTGTATCAAAGTTAAATTCATATCTGGGTGAATAGAACCCATATTATCTCTTTCTTTTTCAAAAGTACAAAAGTATATAGGTTCGTAAGATCAAAAGATGGAAATTAACCACAAAAAATGCAATGATAAAATATTAAAAAAAAAAATGAGATACCTCTTATCCCTAGTGGCGTTACATCACTTGCACGAAATATCAGAAGATTAGGATGAAGGTTGAGATTGAGATTCTTTGCGATTTATAGAGAAGGCAAGAGCTTGAAATGACCATTGATTTCTTATTAAATGAAAATGCAAAAAATTAAAATTATTGTATGTCCTTAGTTGTTTTTTCTTTGTTTTTTTGTTTTTAATGATTGTATGTCCTTAATTATAATCGCACGAAACAGTACTAAGGTTTTCACCTTACTAATCCTTTGGTTCTCAAACAACTATTTATTTTCAATGTGTACATGAATAAAGAAAATGATTAGAAAAATCTCAATATTAAATAAATTTTATAAGGAGTACTTTACAAAATTACTATTGCTACTTAATTTTCTTATACGTTCTTTCATTCCACTTAATCTCTCTTCCATTACTATCATCTAATAGTGGTATAATTTAGAAATAAGAATTAGGCAATATAGTTTAGATTTTAGAAGTGGACATTTATTTAAAAGTGGATTGGTTGAGTATAGTATTGTTTATTTGTAGAGTAATGATATATCCTTTTATAAATCTTTTTAATTATTGGCTAAATGAAATAAACATAAATAAATGCCATCAATGTATTGCAAGTTATAGCTTACTTCATTTGAAATGTAGAAAAAAATTGCAGAAATATTTAATAAAAGGATATATTACAACTCATATTAATAACATTAATTAAGGTAGTGTTTGAACATTTGTGTTTCATTTGTCACCTAGCATACCTTTAAACAATACTTTTATGAGATACAACAAAATAAATATTTTTGTTAATAGGTGCTCTTAGAACACTTACTAAAGAATTAAATATTAAAAGTTCAGAGCTATTAAGTGATTGAATGTATAAGATTTTTAAAATGTAATCTTTTCTATAAAAATAAATAAATCTTTTCTTGATTCCTTAATGAGTATTATTTACCCACTTGACAGCCAAATCCTAAAATAAATGGAATAAATGTTGAGTCAAAGTAAGAACGTAAAAGTTGTTTGAATGCATTTAATGAAATAAATTAACTTTATTGTATTTGGTTACTTGACTACTTCTTTCTCTCACTTTTTTAAGGAAAATTCATCACATATTTATTTGAATTCAATGTAATTAATGTGCCACTTAACTTCACAATAATTGACTTGGAGAGTGGTGATTGCTACATGTATATTCCTAATCCTATTTTATTTAATTTTTTTTAGATGTCCTTCTTCTTTTACTTAAGTTAAAATTATAGAGCCATACTAACTATTATCAATTTGTTACCATAAAAATCACTCCTCAGCCAATGTAAAAGTGTCAGCCATAGGATGAAATATTAACAAATCTCCGACTAAGCGATTTCACCAAAGGGGACTCAACCCTTTAGTTATGAGTTCTCCAAGTACTAAAACGATGAAACAAGTCTTGGACAAAGGCGAAATTGTGGAATGAGAATGAAATTTGCATTAATCAATAACCGTCATTTACACTAAATCCACAAACTTTGGGTAGCGTTCTGTGGACAATTAAAGCTACAACCTAAATAGAAGATAAAAGTGCAAAAAAGCAAGTAAACAATAGTAAAAATTTTGTGTTTAGAGCTCCTTATCTCCTGAGTTTTGTGTGTTTAAATACCATTCAACAAATAACCATATTCCCTTCGTGATGTAACTTCAAACTCCATCATGTTTTCTTGGCACATAACTATATTGCCTTTGTGGTGTAACTTCCAACTCCACTATATAGCAAAAACCATCACACTATAGCCGATGGAACCACCCACTCTAAAAAACCGCTCCTCAATATAATTTATCCTTTTAGCTGTTCCTGCATGAATATCTTCATAGTCCCTTGTTGCCTTAGCTAAAGTCTTCCACCAATCGGTTCCCTAACTGTGAGATACCTTAGCTTTCATGACCCCTTCGGCCAATGGGAGTTGCTTCTTCTTGCCTAGCCGTGGCATCCTCTTCTATACTTTGTGGCTAAAGTATATTTCAAACTTTGAATTTTGGCTGGTAACATATGCCCTCTCATATCAGTTAGCTGAAAATGAGGTATAACTATCACATCGCCGTCACTGTTCATCTCTGCCGCGATAAATTAGTGCAGTTACAACCATTTTCCTAATTTTTGTTCCTTAATCATTATCCCTCCAAATATGTCCGTTTAAACTTAATGATGAAGGGAAAAAATAAACTAGTCATTTCGCTGCTCTGAAAGCAACTATAAATGTCCATCCTTCTTTTTGTGCTAGTCACTTTTCATTACTTGCCATTCAAACCTTATTCATTTCTTGGAGATCACAATGCATGTTCTCAACTTTCTTTGTTCTTCTTCATTCCTATTTTCTTTGTTTTCCATTGCTCTTTCCCTCTTGATCATGGCTCCTCTTATCCCTTATGAGCTTTTCGCCAAGAAATACGTCCTTGGTCCTGTGGTCGAAGACGACATATAGAGCACCAATATTATTCAAGACTTGTTCTTGGGCATTAGCCAGAGGCCTTTGATCACCGAGAGCCATTCCTCTATCCTTCAATTTCCCCCTGACCTTAAAACCTGGCCAAAATCGAGCCTTGAGTACACCGAATGGCACCAACGACACCATCCCCTTCTTGGTCAAGATTGGGACAATTGACAGATTATGGATATGCTTGCTATTTGCCTTAGTGACTAACCCAAGAACTTGAAGCTGGTTTTTACCTTGCTGAGTTTTTGGAACCCTGGCATTAATGCCTTTGTGTTTCCCTTTGGAATTATGTCTCCCACTCTGATGGACGTGACAGCTACTTGGATCAAACTTTGGACCTAAACATAGTTTAGCCAGTTGGGCTTGATCATCTTGAGCATCGTTGCTAGAGCCACCTACATTACTGAGATACTAAAAACTAAAGCTAGAGCTGAGAAACAAATGAATACTAAATGAATGAATACTGAATTAAATGACCAGCCTTCTATAGGCAGCAATGTCTTCAAATAGATGACCATCGTTTCTTAGCAATTTTGTTGTGTGATTCATTGGTGTGGTTGCTGGTTTTGATGCTAAGAGGCCTGCACTTTCTACCAAATCCAAAGCATATTTTCTTTGGCACACAAAGATTCCCTTTGATGATATTGCCACTTCCAATCCTAGGAAGTATGTTAGCTCCCCTAAGTCTTTGATCTGAAACAAGTGATCCAGTTTGCTTCTTAACCCTATTGATTTCTCTCTCATTATTCCTAGCTAAGACACATCATCCACGTAAACAAGCAATGTAATTGTGAATCCTTCCATAGGGTCAGATTTAGTGAAGAGCGAATGATCTGCCAAGGATTTCTTGTATCCTGAACCTATTGGAATTGTTGACAACTTCTCAAACCATTGTCTACTTGCTTGTCTTAATCCATATAGGGAATTCTTCAATCAGCATACTTGGCTTGGTATTGGTGGCGTGACTCCTTGTGGTAACTCCATGTAGACTTCTTCATGTAGTGAACCATGCAAGAATGCATTATTCACATCTAGCTGTTCCAAAAACCAATTCTGTGTGGCTGCAATTGCTATTAGTAGTCGTACTATATATGCTGAGCTTTGCTACTGGTGAAAATGTTTCCAAAAAATTCTATGCCTTCTGTTTGTGTGAATCCTTTGGCAACACGTCTTGCCTTGAATCTCTCTGTGCTTCCTTCAGCTTTATGCTTTATTTTGTATACCCATTTTCATCATTTTGTTTTTTGTCCTTCTGGTAAATCAGCAGACTCCCAAGTTCCTATTTGGATCACTACTTGAATTTCTGCATCCATGGCCTTTCTCCAGTCCTCTGACTTTGCTGCTTTCCTATAGCTTTTAGGTTCTTTGACATTTGAAATTTTTAGTGTGAAATGCTTGTGTTTGTGTGTGAGTTTATCATAGCACAAGTAATCAGATATGGGATATTTGACAGATGCAGTGTTTGTATGGCCAAATGCAATATATGGTATAAAAATTTCTCTAGTTTCCATGTCATATATCAAATGTCCTTTTACTCCTATCTTATGTCCTAAATACACACCCTTCCTAGCTCTAAGATCAAACTTTTTCCTATGTGTTGTTAATGTTGAGGCAAAGCATTGATAACCAAAGGCCTTTATAAAGGAAAGGTCTAGTCTTTTGAATTTTGAATTTCGAAAGGTGTTTTATTGTTTAGGACTTTGCTAGGCAACCTGTTCATGATGAATATAGCTTGTGCAACAGCAAAATGTCACGAGTTTGCTGGTATTTTGGACTAAAACATTAATGTTCTAGCAATCGAGAGTATGTGTTGATGTCTTCTTTCCACAACACTATTCTGTTGTGGTGTTTCAACGCATGTTCTCTGGTGCATAATTCCATTGCTATCATAGAATTGAGGCAAATTAAATTCTAGGCCATTGTCCGACCTTATTGCCTTTATTTTGCACTTCAACTGATTCTTAGCTAAGATAACAAAGTTCTTTACGTGCTGTGAGGCTTCCGATTTTTGTTTTAGAAAATAAACCCATGTGTTTCTGGTTAAGTCATCTACGTAAATCATCATTATTTCCATTTATTATTATTATTATTATTATTATTACTATTTTTATTTTTATTTTCATTATTATTATTATTATTATTATTATTATTATTTAGGATTATAGGTGGTAATCCAAATAGACGCCTCCATATAGGTAATTCACATTACCATTTTGAAGGCAATGTGAATTACTTGAGTAATCTAGATATTATCAGCAACCATGTCGCATCAAGTAAGTCAATGTGAATTACCAAATAATTTAAAAGTCAGATTATCGATAATCTTAATAGATTACCTCGTATCAAACGCCCCATATGGATATACACTAATATACATCTCCAAGGGTCACAAGTTTTTTTTAGGGGCAATATTGGCCTAAATGTTGAACCATTCCTTGAAGGTGGTTTAGGTAGTGCCATCACATAAGCAAAGCGTTTGTTGTGATCAATTGGTTGCTCATTCCCTTGCTTTGCTCCGAATATTTCCCTTGTGATGCCTTCCATTTCAATGCTTTCTAGATTTCTGTGAGCATGCAAAAACAAGAAATTGATATGGGAACAGGTATTAAGGATTAGACATGCACTGTTTTAGGCCAAATCTAATACAGAAATTAAATTAACATAAAGGGCCTTGCCTCTTTTCTAGAGAAGGGATTCCTACTTGGTCTAGTATTCCCCCTTACTTTATCTTTATGTATTTATAGAGTATGATATCACATATGTCTGACTATTTAATATTTTCTCTCTCATCATTATCTTGTGAACTAAGTTTTCATGTTTCACTAACAAATAGTTTATAAATACTAATATAAAAAGTTTGTTCTGACAGCTGCATTGGATAATTTGGTCAAGTTAAAACTAAGTTCTTGAAGCCAAATTAGGTATATTGTTACGTTGAAATTATTTTTTTATGCACCATAATTTTACTTATCTTAAAAGGTAATTGAAGCACAATTTAAAACTGCCATCACAAGATAAGTAACGTTAGAGTCCAAAACCTAGTCAGGCTATAATCATTAATACAACCAATTTTTTTTTACATATTAATTATTCAAATCTAATAGTTTGAAATCTCATGCACTATGTAGGCCAAATCAAATAGAAAAATTAAACTAAAGTGACTTGCCTCTTTACTTGAGAGGGGAATTTCCACTTGGTCTAGCAATATTACTCTCAATCTTTATGAATTTTTATAGTTTGATTACCCTCCACTCCACACACACAAAATATATATATANCAATAAAAGTTTTCTTTAGTTGTCTTTTATTGTAGGTTTTTTTTTAAAAAAATTAAATAAAATATGTCACATGTTTGTTAAATTATTAGAATATCAGTTAGAGTGCATAAACACAATTGTTTTTGAGGTAGACATAACATGACTGAAATACAAAATAATAATGAATATAGTAAAACATACATATTTTACTACAATATATTAAGAGTGTCAATTAATAGGGGTTGCTATTTAAAATTTTTGGTGTGCATAGTCCAAGTGTAACCATTTTATATTTTATATTTGTGTATTGTGTAAAACCCTATTTCTCCATTGACCATTGTAATTTGGAGTCGTATATAAGTGTATGTTTTCTCATGAAACAAGGTACAATGAAAACAGCTGATCCCCACAAAACTAGACATCCTGAGTTCATACAACACATCATCAGCACAATCAAGTCTCTCTAGTGTAGCAAAGTTCTTCAAGTTTCTTACAAGGTAAATTTAATTTTTAGACATGTGTTATATATACATAAATATTTTTACATGCTCAACAATATATAACATTTGAATAATAATGTCGTTTGAATTATTTTATTATCTACCTAACTTCATGCTTTCATTTTCAAGTGCCTTTACAATGTCAAAACCTGCAAATCTTCAATTTGTTGCCCTTGATATTTCTGGAAGAAATTATTTGTCATGGATACGTGATGCTGAGATTCATCTTAATGATATGAATCTTGGAAATACTATTATAGAAGAAAATCAAGCATCCTTGCATGACCGCTCAAAAACAATGAATTTTCTTCAACGCCATTTACATGAAGAATTGAAAAACCATGAAAGGAGTACTAAAATACAAAACAATGACAACATTTGCTACGGATGTGGAACAAAAGGTCATTGGTCATGCATATGTTTCACTCCAAATCGCGTTGTTTCCAGGGCATCACTAAAGGGAGAAGGGAACATGGGTGAAGAAAATTTCTTTGAATCTATTGACCCTATTGATGACGATGATTTTTCTTTTAACATTGATTTTGAAGTTTCTGATTTTTTTGAAGATCCTAGTGGAAATATTAATCACTTGATTGGGGATGGAAATGTCCGTTATTGATATTTCTTTGTTATTTTGAAGTTTACATATGTAATTTTTTTCACTAGAGTTTCATTTACAATATATCTTAAAATGACTTTCATATTTCTTATTTCTTACTTATTTCTAGAAATATGTATTTTTATGTTTTTAGGAAATGCAAAATAAACTCGATATACATTATGGAGAATGACATATGCTTGGTGGACAAACGGTACAACTCACACAGTTCTTCATGATAGAAAATATTTCTTACAATTAACATTTGCCTAGATTAATGTTATATATCGGGAGACCTTGTTCTCACAATTCTAATGAATGTAACATTAAAGGTTAGACCACTTTTAAAAGGAGTATTTCTCAAAAATTAAACTTGTGTCATTATCCTTACAAAAGACAAAGTTGTTTTCCACTACCTGATTCAACAAATGTAATTGGAGGCTCTACAAGATTTTATATTATTTCCCTACATTTATAATTCGTTGTATTCCAGTGAATCCTGATGAAATCTATCAAGTTTCAAATATACACATCACATTGGGTATCACATTAAAACATAGAATGAGGGAAATTAAAAATATATCTATATTACTGCCATTATTTTGTTAGAAATATATTAGAATAATATTTTACATATTCTGTGCACACTATACATTTTTGTGTCTTTCCTGTGTCTCATTTCCTATTCTTTTAAGATAAGGTTGTTAAAATCGAAATTTTATGTAAGACTCCAATAACAAAATAAAAACAAACGTTAAAACATAGTCAGCAAGGTTTATCATAAAGCAAGTAATAGGTGGCATTGGTGCCCAATTTTCTCTCCATAGTTGAATATTTCAGACTAAAAAAGTGCAAAAAAAACACTGAATTATCTTACTTTTACACATTGTCCTATTTGTGATTACAAAAATGCTACATGTACACCCAATTTTATATACTCATACATACACCATTAATAATGCACAAACTTTATTCTCATGAGTGACAAACATTACAAACTTATAGATGATATTCTCAATTATACTTAATTAAGTGCACAAATATTACATGTATTAAAACACAAACTTTATGTATATAAGTATCGGGTGTATGTATGTATGGTGTATATTTTTTGGTGTACGTGTAACCAGACTCTTATGATTAATTGGGAAGAATATTTGAGTTAAGGCATCATTTTGAATAATTTTGCGTAACCTATACATTTAATCTCTTTTGTTGAGGTTGTTAATGTCATAGGAACAAAGGGTTGGTGCAAATAATATGTAAGGAGGAGCTACAAGAGAAATTTTGGATTCTGAACACTGCTACATCGGTTACTAGCGTTGTAGTGGTCAGTGATTTGGCACATGAGCAATTTAAAAAGCTCTGTATTACTGCAGCGGTTACCAGCATTGTAGTAGTCACCAGAATGCCACCAAGAAATTATGAGAAACCTGTAGACCTAATTTTTGTATAGTTTTGTTATAAATGGATGTTAGAAGGAGAGGAAAGGCATATCTTATAAGTGGTTTTACACTTATTCTACACTCTAGGCTTTGTTAGTATAGTGCTCTCTTATTTTCTCTATAAGGTTTAGTTGTTTTAGAGCACTCGCATCGACATGCAAGATCTTTTGCTTTGTATTCGAATTTGGCACCCAATTTCAATTCAATCCATTTAGGTTCTTTTTCATTCACATTTAATTTCAATGCTTAATTTATTTTCTGTTTCATTATTATGAGTTGTCCTCCGTTTATGGTGAGTAGTTTTCTAATACATTGCTTACAAAAAATCAAAGAGTAACTCGGGTTGTCATGTTAGTTTATGGTTTTGATTCCCTTGTTGCTCCTGATTAATTGTTAAGTGATCATCTACCTTAGTTAGGGTATTCCATGAATTAGTAAGTCTCTACGATGTATGCATCTTGCTAGTTTAAGAATTTAAAAGTGAGAATTTAATTGATAAATTAATATTCTCCAAGATGATTAGGGAACTAGGATTACAACCAAATAAAAGCTCTCTTGATATTTACCCTCTTTGTGTTTCAAGCGTGGTAACTTAGATTAAAATCAAGTTTATGGAGAAAATTCTTGTGAAGTGCGTAAGAGTATAAAATGCCCTATACAGTGAGTGAAGAGTAAAACACACAAAATTGATGAGCTCTACAAGATCACCCATATTCCAAATTCACCACTGCTCATTTTGTTCTGTCAATATTATTAAAACTTTTATTTCAGATACATGTTCATATTTCCAGTTAATCTCTATTTTCAAAGTCTGCTTAAGTTAGTTGAAGATGTCAAGAAAATTATTGATGGATATCGCCAAATTTGGAAGCGAACTGGATGCACCATCATGGTAAAACAGATGGATGGAGTGATCGTAATAAGCGAACTTTGATTAACTTCTTGGCTTATTGTCCTAAAGGAACAATTTTTTTGAAGTCAATTGATGCTTCTAGTGCCTAAATAATGGCACAACATTTATATCCGCTTATGAGGGAAGTAGTGTTATTTGTTGGTGCTAAAACCATTGTCCATGGGGTGACAGATAATGCTTCAAATTATGTTAGCGCTGGGAAGTTATTGGAGGCTAAGTTTCCTAAACTACATTGGTCTCCATGTGTTGCACACTGTGTTAATTTGATGTTTCAAGATATTGAAAAGTTGGAGGAAGTGATTGAGACAGTGTCACATGCTTCTAAAATTACCAAATACATTTGCAATCATTGCCAACCATTGTATTTGATGAGAAAGCATACAAGTGGAAGAGAAATACTTCGTCCAGCTCCAACTCGCTTTGCCACAAATTTTATTGCACTACAAAGTATTTTGGCTCAAAAATATGTACTCAGAGCCATGATAACTTCTAAGGAATGGACAAGTTCAGCTTATTCCAAAGAAGTTATGGCTAAAAAGTTTGTGGATTAAATTTTGGATTCCAACTTTTGGAAACAATATGCTGATATTGTTAAGCTTACTAAGCCACTTATTCGTGTGTTGCGTATTGGTGCTAGTGAAGATAAGGCTGCCATCGGTTTTCTTTTTCAAGTTATGTGTAAAGCTAAAGAAGAGATGATGAAGATATTTCAACGAAGAAAGAAGGTGGTAGAACCTTATTTGAAAATTGTGGATGCTCGTTGGGATGGGATGCTTCACAAGAACCTTCATGCAGCTGGTTATTGGCTAAATCCAACTTTTCAGTTCAATTTTGAAGAATTTGAAAAGAATAAGAACACAATATCTAGTCTTCTTGATGTGATTGAGAAGTATTCATATGGAGATCCTAATTTGCAAACTAAGTTAACAAATGAGATAAGAAGCTATAAGGATGCTGAAGGAGATTTTGGAAGGAAGTCTGCTATACGGGAGCGAACAACAGTGATGCCAGGTAAATTTATTAAGATGCTACTAATACTCTCTTTCATTATTTCTTTATTTATAATTATTATTAGTTAAATAACATGATAACCAAATCATTATATTACTATGTTATATGTTAGATCAATGGTGGGAATTTTATGGATGTGGTACACCAAATTTGCAAAAACTTGCAATTCGTGTCTTAAGCCAAACTTGTAGTTCTTCAGGTTGTGAGCCAAATTGGAGTGTGTTTGAACACATTCACTCAAAGAAAAGAAGTAGGTTAGAGCATCAAAAGCCCAACGACCTTGTTTATGGTCATTACAACTTGAGGCTAAAATAAAGGTATTTTTTTATGTATCTAGTTGTGTGTGTAATTCTTTAGTTATCTAAAATAGTTTTTTTTTTCCGATCGTGGTATAATTCAATTGACATAGGAATCAAATGAAACATCAAGCTTATGATCCAATTTGCTTGGATGTATTTGAGGAACATTCTGAATGGATATTGGAGGAGTCAGCACCCTTCTTGAATATTGAAGATGCTGAAGCTTTATGTAATGACCGTGCAAATATTTCCATCCAACCACCTTTAGATGATATTGATATGTTTTTTTTATTCTATTAAATTTTGTGAATGTCAATGTGTCATTATGATAATGATGAGTTAAATGACATGGATCATGGTTGTAGGTGAGTTGAATTTGGAAGATGATTATGATGATGATGATGCACATGATGATTCCATAGCAATTGCAAATCGAAATGAAGGGAATGTTGATCAAGAGTTACTTAATGAAGTAGACGTTGTTCCTCAATATAATCTCATGACTCCTTGGACATAATCTTATATGTATTATTGTTGTTGTTATGTATTTGTGATTTAAAACTTGTTTTACTTATATTTGAAATTGAACTTGTCATTTGTGAGATCTTGAACTTGGTATTATTTATGTGTGGTATGAGATTTGAAGTTTGAACTTTATTTATGTATTTTTAAGTCATTTTATGTTATGATGAATGTTTAAATAAATGCATATTATTTATTTAGGTTTTTTAAAATTTTAGGTTATATATATATATATATTTATTTATTAGGTTATATATTTATTTTTATTATTATTTTATTTATATTTGGGTTAGCAAGTGACTCAGTTACTCAGTGACTCACTAGTTGAACCAGTGATCCCGGCTTTTACAATTATGGTAAGGAGATGTAAATGAATTATTCTCGTGTGCATTGATTTAATGAGGCCCCTGGTTCGATGCACTCTCTCCTTTGGGATTGTTTGAGTCAAATTATTTGGATTAGGAGTAATTAGTTCCCCATTTTATGTTTTTTGGGCTTTTAGAAGCCCCACATTCTACCCAAAAAAAAATTGAATTAACCCTAACATGTTTTATGAAAACCTTCCTCCACCGAATTAGTAAACGATCACTGGACGATTGTATTCTCAAAGCACAATTGGGCTGAACCCCACTAAAACTAAACAAGCCCAAATACAATTTGTGACCATAATTAGAGGTAACATTTGGATTATCCCATTAACCCTTGGATCACACATTCATAATCATGTGTCTGCAAAAATACATTTAATTTAGTTCCGATAACCAGCTAATTTCATGGAACGAACTAGAAACAAAACTCGTTTGTCATTCTGGTTCGGACTTCACTAAGTTGAGATTGGGAACTGATCTCATTCTGTTATCCCATGTTGCTACCGTCGTCACCTAGCTCTGATTTTGAGGGTGTTTGGCAGTATCAACTTGCATTCTTGATGTTTCTACTCCTTTTAGAGCTGTTTGAAAAGTTGAAACCAAAACTATAGTTAAGAACCAATAGTAATGAATTAGGAAACGGATGAAAATAATATTGAAATACGACAATTTTTTTTTTCTATCAAAAGGACATTTTTGTCTTTTACCTTTATTTGATTTATAAATTTGATTCCTTGTGTTATTATTTTTTTTTTTTTGGTTTAATATGGTTTTGTCTCCTAAAAAATCAATTATTTTACATTTGCACCCGATTTGTTTTTTCTTCTGGTTTTGTGCTTAATTTAGTGGGAGTGAAAGAGAAGGGAGTGTGAGATGGTGAGGGAGATGATGAAGTAGTGATGGTGGCAATGGTCGCGGAACCAGAGAAAAAGAGAGATGATGACAATTTGTGTATAGAGGTTTGGACTAAGGAAGTGGGTTAGCTAATGTGCCTTACACGTGTCACATGTTTATTTTGACAAACATCTTATCAGTTAACGCCTTTGTCCAAAATCAAAAAGGGAAATTTTTGAAGTACTAAATTTTTTAAAAAAATTGGGTTAAGTATGTTTTAGTTTATGTAAAATTAAAAAAAAGGATTGTTTGGTTTCTAAATTTTTTTTAGTTTTTGAAAAAAAAATTTAGTAGGTTTTAACACAATTAACGGTATTACGTGTCACATTTAATGGTCACATTAACGTCTTATTCTAATGACAATGATTAATTCTTAATAAAAAAAATTTTGGAGACCAAATACAAATTTTTTTATTTTATAGGAACTAAAAATATATTTAATCTTTTTTAATAGTGTGCAAATTTTTAAAAAATCAATTTTTTAAGGGGCAAAAATATATTAAATTTGTTTTTATTAATTTAGTATTAACTTGGTCTATTACAATTTAAATCACTATTTAATTAATTCATGGCATATATGATGATGTGGCACTAATATATTAGACTAAAGTGGTCGTGATTTAAAATGTGGTGCACAAATTAATAAAAAGAAAATATTGGACTAAATTGGTTTATAAAATACAGATAGAGAATCAACAAAAATAAAAAAATAAAGCAGCACCATAGCTTTTTAACTTTTCTAACCTTGAACAGAGTTGTTGCAAACGAATCGTCCCAAACTTGAAAGGTATTAAGTAAGTTGGACTTGGACCTCAGCTGCGAAGCAGCACCCATCTGCACTTTCCTCAGCCTATCCACTTCTGCTCTGTTTTTTTCTATCTCAACTGAAAAAAAAGCAGAGACATTCTTAGGCACCACCCCGTTCCTTACCTAAAAAACAAGAGATTCTTTGGAGAAAAACCCCTCAACCATTGAGTAATATACAACAAAAATGTGTCCAGTACACTAGTCTTACCCTAAAAATCACAAACACATAATATCACATGACACATTGACATACCAATTTTAAAATTTTACATAACATAACATAACATATATATATATATATGTAAAATTAAATATTTATAATAATATCATAATACTTTTATTGATATCAAATTATTAATTTTTAATACTTTTTAAATTCTTTACAAAATATATAGAATATTCGAGGTATTTTTATTGCTAATACTCTATAATTTTCTAAATATCTATATTATTATAAATTATTTAATATTTAAAATATTTTTTACTCGGACACAGTACGGACACGACTCAAAAAGAGTTCAAATATAGCTCGGATATGACTAATTATGAATTTTTTATTTGGACACTTTCAGACACGTGTGATATGTGTGTCGAATGAGTATCTTCGTTTGTTGGTGTTTGCGGTGTGTCAAATGCAGGGACACAGTAGTCTAAAGTGTCTATGCTTCTTAAGTTTAACGCAAGTCTTATACTGGTAAATTACTTATGTATACATATTTTCATTAATAAATATAGTTATAATTTTCTTTTATAAATTAATAGTATTTAGAATTCTTTTGGACTCCAACTATTTTAACTCAAGTAAGTGGGTCTAGTACAAGAAAATAAATCTCCTATGTTAATTTTTTTCCCTTTTAAAACAACAAATAATTGTTATTTATAACACAAATTTCTAGTTAATTACTGTTATTTTGTGAGTTAGGCTATAAGACATGTATATAACTAGAAATTAATATATAAGTAATAGTGATAGGGAAAAAAGTCGAAGTACTTGATATTAATCACCATTCTCTCACTTTTGATTGCACTTTTAATATTATAGTAACTACCATGAAACACATTCAACAGTATTAAAGTTTTGGAGGTTTATCGAAGGTTTTATAGAGTAAATATCTCCTCCAACTAAATTTGTTCATTTAAAAAAAAATTAAATAAATTCGTTAAATTTTATTATTATTTTATGGTCGACATATTGATATGTTATATGATTTAATGTAAAAAAAATTAACATTTTTTAATATAATATTTGTGGAGATATACACTATAAACTCTAAACTCTTTACAAGTTGACTCTTTCAATGATTTGACTAGTGAAAAGTTTACTACGATCATATAAAATATTAAATAATGACAAAAATTGATGAATTTAATTTTAAAAATTATAAAAAATGGACAAATTTAAAAAGGAGGATATTTATCCTATGACACGTGAAAAACCACATAAAACTGTTTCTTACAAAAACATCTAAGAATTCTTCCGAAAACTAAAAATAGAGAAAATGGATTAGACATGTCACCTTCTTGAAGTATTCTTTGCTTTTCACGAACAGCCATAAGTAGTTTCAGTTTATGCTGCTCAATTCGCAATGATTGGGCTGTAGTTTTATGTGATGCAATTTGCGGATGAAGGCATTCTATCTTCTCCTGCATGTATAGCGAAATTCCAAAATATCTTGAGATATATGCTAGAAATTTTTATTTCCTCGCCATGAACAGCCACCCAAGTTAACACAGGCAGCGCATCATTTGCATGGGGTATGGAAAAAACATGGAAAAAATCTTAATTTGGTTATGGTAGATTTTTATTTTAGTCAACTCCCTTCGTAACAAAAAAAACTCCGTCCGTGACGGAAAGTGATGGAGGGAATAATGTTATTGACTTTTGCATTTTTTAAGGGACAATTTTGGCAAATTTTTTTGTTATGAATAAATTTGACTGAAGTGAAAATTAGCAGCCATAGAATTGAGAGTTTTTTTTTTTCAAAAAACATTAATCAGAATAATCACCCGGTAAGCTTTTGCTTTGCTTTCCAAGTCCTCCACATATGCATTTCTCCTCTCTCTGGACCTTTGAGCAGAATCTCGGTTTGCCAAGAGTCTGCCATCGAAAGATAATAAGTTATGCTAAAACCACATTTAAATATGCACACTAAATAGTAGCGGTGTCAAACAGGTCGGGCTTAAATTATGCATATTTTTATGATCCAGCTCATTTTATGGTCGGTTCGCGGACCTAAATGGGTCAGCCCGCTAGCCCGTTTATTTTTTTAAAATTAAAATTTTGATCTATTTTTTATGATTTAAATACAAAGTTGTGAATAAATATGCGCAATTATTTTTAACTATTTTTTATCGTCTATTTATTAATTAATTAGAAAGAAATAGTTTAAATGGTTGATTGGGATATTATATTATCTTTTTTGTTCCTTCAACTATCTTTCTTGAAAGATATCAAATGCATTTAAATGTTATTTGAAATCGATTCATGAATTAATACAACTTTCATTAATTAAATGACGACATATAACATTTATGTGAGTACTGTTATTGATCAGAAACACAATTGAAATTCTTTCTCGTAGATTAATCAATAATAAACAAGATTTGAAAGTATATATCAACTTGTAGGGCGTAGGTGAAGGAATAAAATCCAAAATTTATCAATATCTATATAATAGCACTTCAGTTGTATAGCAATATAAATATTATTAAGTAATTAAGCATAACAAATAGTTAAACATGCACAATTATAAGTAAACTCTTAAATTCCAAAATAAAATTTAGGGTCCAAAATGAAACTTTTAAAAAATTAATTTTTTTAATAAATAAAAAAAATATTTCACGGGTTCACCGGCTAGCCCGTGGGCCTAGCGCGCTGGGCCAATTTTTTTTTTTCAAATTTTTATGGCCTATTTTTTGCATGTTAAGCCCGTCCATTTAACCAGGTAAACGGGTCGGGCTCATTTTGACAGCCGTACTAAATAGTAGAATATATGCAAGGTTTAATCACCACAATTATATTTATGTCTGCAAGTAACAATTATATGGCAGAGGATACTCTCCTAGGTAAATTCCACGTGACTTAGTCAGAATATATGCATGTCAAAAGATATAAGCGTAAATAACTCATTTAATCTTAACATTTTTATTTTGATATTGATTTGATATTACAAAAAATTGTAATAATTTAGTCTTAATATTTTAAAATTTGACATAAATTTAGTCTAACTATCAAGTGAACGAAATTAGTGTGATTTGATTATAATTAGACTAATTTGATCTCAAATTGTAAAATGTTGGGACTAAATTGAAGTCGCAAATATTTTCATAATCAAATTGATGTCACAATGAAAATGTTACGACCAAAATGATTATTTACTTTTATTTTACTTAAAAAATATATGTATATTCATTCATTTAATGAACCAAATACAGTGGAGTCATAAGACCAATGCATAAGAGAGAAGGTGAGATGTCCTAGTATTGTCGTAGACAATATTTAACTAATGCAAGGAAGGAAAATAACAAAATACAATAACAAACTAAGAAAATCAAAAAAATCTAAATTGTATATCTCCTCGAAATAACTAACACTATCAAGCGACAAAAATCCAAGGTTGTCGAAGGAAATTGTAGTTGCGTTTATTCTAGCCTGCCAGATGCCACTACTATTGGGGAATAGACATGGAATGGCAAAAATAATAACTTCTGGACATCCTTCAATGTTTCCTTGGAAACTTAGTCCCACACCCAATTAATATCCAAGATCACCGGTGGGGGGTTGGACGATTCCTAGTAGGACAAACCACAATAACAATAATGAATCAAATCAAAATCACAATCAGGGAGGGAGAGGCGAGACCAAGGACAAGCACCAAACTCCGTGGCGGCGGCGGCGTGGATGAGGGGCAAGGCTTGGAAGCATCGGTGGAGTACGTAGGGGCACACGTAGGCACCGGAAGCAGCACACGGAGGGACCTAGGGGATAGCACACAGAGGCCACAAGGTAACCCGCATGCAGAGGCTACAGGATAACACACAGAAGCGATGAGGAAGCGCCCTAGGGAAAAGGGTGTTTGAGGGGGAGAGAGAGCGCTATTTTAATAATTTTATTTCATTTATCAAAATAATTATTTACTTATAATTTAATGTATATATAAAAAAAATATTAGGTCAAATTTTTTATCCTCATTTCATTCAAGTTTTTGTAAATTAAAATGCACATGTTTAATTTTAAGTTATTCATTCCCCCTCCACAAAAATTAAAAAAAAAAAATCTTTGCGAGAATCGATTGAAATAGATATAAATATCTAAAGATTTGATACAATTATATACATACCTCTTGAGCCTCCTTGAATCCATTTCTGCTTTGGTGTCATCATTATCAGCAACACCATTGCCATTAGTGTGGTTCTCCTCAGTTGATTGATTCTCTATGATAACATTGTGGTTACTGTTGCCATTTTCTTCAGGAGTAATAATGCTACTGGAACACGTTGCAAGCCTGTGACGTGGCTTGGTTGCACTGCTGCTCATTTCCTCTAAGGGATTTTTCCATGGTTGAAACGATGAACCAGTGCCAAAAGGAACCTTAGCTGGGGCCCTCAGAGGTACAGGTTTAACTAGAGTGGATGATTTCTTTGTAATAAGATCTTCCATATTCCTCACTAATTATCTTGTTAATATGTCTGCAAAACAAAGGAAATGACCAAGAGGTATTAGCATGAATTTTTTTTATCCAAATCATTAGTATCTAAAGTTTGTTGGACTCCAGCTAGTCTAATTTAAATTGGATTGACTTATTATGAGGTAAAGCTCTCCCGACGCTCGTTGGGTACTAGCATCAATTTAGACTAATCGAAGATCTGACGGAAAATAAAATAGACATGTATTCTTACATCAGTGAAAGCAGAGGAATTCGACTACACTGACCTCTAGTAATTTCTTGATTATATATGTGTATAATGAGCCTATCACTTTATTAATACATAGCAGATACACTGTATTTACCAGATGTGCCTTTTTCTAGGAGATTTCTTACCTTATATATCTCACTGAAATATTTGTCTTTATTTGAAAATTAAAAAACTTTTTGACCTGGATTAGTACAGAATTGTCCCTGAACTATATTTCATGAATCTAGTATGTTTGGTTATTGGATTGTGCAGTTTGGTCATTTTCGTGCTGCCTCTTTAAAGGCACTTGATTCTATTTGCTTGATTGTGCTTATTTAAAATAGTAATTAATTGAGGCACCAGAACTGGTTTGGAAAGAAGATAATTGCGCATCTCTTGCGTAGATTTGAACAAATCCACCCGTTTGTCAAACTCGAGTGGTTAAGTAAATTCAAATCATAAAAGTTTACATGCATAAATATATATATATATATATATAAAATATAGGCATTATACTTTATAATTAAATATGATTAAACGTTTTATTTATAATTGATATTAAACAATATTAACTTTATTATAAAATAAATAAAAGAATCATAAAATATACATTAATTCATAGATTAATCATGTTATACTTTATTTTATATATGTACTACTTTATAATTCTTTGTTACTTGCACTTATAACTGGACTTCACTACTAGTGAGACTGATTAACCTAGTACTGAGTACATTGACTGCTCCTCCCAACACATTTTTTTTTCTCTCTAAATTTTAAACTTGAGAACCTTTAAAAAGAGACGAACTTCCTTATCATTGGGCGAACTTTTGTTGGTTTAAATATAATTGGGTTAATAAGTGTTGATGCTTATTCATCTGTGAACTACTAATTCAAAATGTGAGATGCAGCCACGTGTTACTAGTTTCAAATATTCATATGTCCATCTGTCTTCAACCCCTTTGGATAAGAAGGAATTTACTTCCTTCCAAATGGGGTTCTGTGAGATCTTAGATGTTAATTAAGGAACCAAATCTCCATATTTGTGAATGTACATATTGATTTTACCAAACTTGAGGTATTGCCAACTAGACTATGCTTATGATGGAAGCAATGTATTGTGCCGAGTTGTATAGGAGATTAAATTTCTTGAGAAAAGAATGCTTGGTGCATCAGGGGTACGAAAATTTTGTGTGGTGTTTTAAAGCAAAAAGTGTTGAAATGTGGTATTATAATTTTTTTTTACGTTTTTATACTTTTATAATGGGTTCATATGTATGTATACATTTAAGTAAATAAAATAAACACTCTATTGGGCCATGGCCCATAGCACGATGCACGAACAGTGTCACAGTGGCCCCACGCCTGAGTCCCTAATGAGTGATGCTTCTACTGCCCACACACCACACACTAACCTAATTGTTTGGTGGTGGCTACCATGGTACCGGACCCATGATATGGTACCCCAAAATTAAGCTGAAAATAAATGTCAAAATTACACAACATGCCACCACCCTACTTACTAGAAGTTTTTCAAAATTGCAAAAAGAGTCACTAAATATATATATATATATATATATATATATATGACATTTCTTTATTTTTAATTAAGCTAGTAGTAGTTTTGTCCATAGATATGACTAACATGTAGTCAAAATTATTTCCCCCACCCCTCTCTCATAAGGGATGATATTTGAGTGATAAATAAATTTAAATTTGATAGTAAAAAACCCTTTATGATGGATTTTATAGCATAAACATATTAAATTATAATAATTAAAAAAAGTCACTTAAAAAGTCATGCAGATAAAAAAATATGATTAAATAATTGTATAAAAATTGTACACCTGCATAGCAAATATACTGGTTTTTAAAAATCACCTCATTTTATATTAGAGTATCAGCATATGCTTCAAGGGTTATGGTTACATAGGTTCTATATTTACTTTGTTTACGATGATGACGGATTAGCATGAGAAAATAATGGTAGATATTGAGAATGAATATTCCTAATGAGATGGGTGATCTCTTATTGTTAATCTCTTAATTTTTTGTATGAGACTATCTCATTGATTAATAAAGAGAAATCATACATAATTTTATGTGATAAAAAAACTCCTAATTAAGAAGATTCA
This sequence comes from Nissolia schottii, assembly GCA_003254905.1. NCBI lineage: Eukaryota > Viridiplantae > Streptophyta > Magnoliopsida > Fabales > Fabaceae > Nissolia > Nissolia schottii. The sequence continues at coordinate 43,954 of QANU01112879.1, forward strand.
TTCATGACATTGTTAACATGGCCAAATATCATAATCAGAGTTTCTATTAATCCCCAACACTAGCTGTCATCAAATTCCATCCGTAACTGCATGCCACAAAAATAGTAGGAACCATTTACGCTTATAGATGCTTTTGCACTAATATATTTACCCCCCTCATCAGTCTACAAAAGGTTGACCAAACACACACACACACTCTTATAATTATCATGGATGGAATAGAATAATATATTAAGGAACCTATTTCAATGGGCATGCATTAATGCTCCATGACCACCCCCCACATGTTCCTGTTTCCCCATCCATCATCTTCGGGGAACATTTCCAGTACTATCCATTCGATCGGTTCTGGATCTCAGAGAAAGAAAAAAAAAAGCTAAAGTAAATGTAAATGTAAATACGTTTTTTCTAATTTTTTACAAAAGAAATTTAAATCAATAAAAAGGCGATTTATACTAAGGAATTGCATAATAAATAATGTTGGAAAGACGTTTAAGACAACTTTAAAAATATAGAACACGAATATACTTACATCTCTCTAAAACAGGCAACAGCACATTCTTAAACTTGCTATTAAGCAATGATTGCTCACACGTTAAACAAGCAAAGATATAATAAGAAATTAAGCCAAGTCTAGCAACGTAATTCAGAGTCACTGTTGTTTGTGCTTTGTTTGAAAATATTACATAACAAACCATAATGATACACAAACTAACTATATATATATATATATATATATATATATAATAATTTAATACGTGTGCTGCTGCAGCTTAGTAGCTAAGATTAAGATAATAAATGGCCGGGCACCACAATTACAAAGGATATGGAGCAGGTCATGACGTACTCTAGCTCCTGTTCTTGCATTTCTCCATGGCTCTTGGTGCTGATGAAAAAGAAAATTAGTTTAGTTNGAGTTATTTTCCCCCTTATCTAGAAAAGCACGATCATACGTAATTAGATATTATGAGTTAATACCCTCACTTAGTAAAGTAAAATAAAGTCGTTCGGGACTAGTTTAAATTAATAATGAATAAGAAAGACTTGTACTTTAAACTCATCACCTAAAGACCCCCCATAGCAACAGAATTATAAGTGAATGTAATTTAGTTATCCCTACAGGTTACCTGTTGAGAATGCAAATTCTTATCCCCCATTTACTTATGATTCCAGGATAATATGATAAGCCATCGGGACAACCCCAGGGTGCAGACCCTGCGGACCAACACCACCATTGACCTAGTATCTAGAGCTGTCCCGGTCACCGTGACGGTGGATTTCTTGCGCGGCACTGAGGTACCATCAACTCCCACTACTCCCCCAGTTGAAGCACCCATTTCTACCTCTACTCTAGCTCCGTCACCTGTCAATCCACTTGGACCTACAGCTCTGAACCACCCTCCAATATTGGGTTCCTACTATGGGTTCTCCATTATTCTCGATGATCCAGAGCTAGACTTGTCTGAGAGAATCATTCACGAGGTCCCAGTCTTAGTTTCTGATACGAATTTTCACGGCAAGTATATTGTGTCGTATAAGTAATAAAGTCAAGTATAATACACTCGGGTTGTCAATCGCACGAGGACAAATTAATTGCAAATTAATAGAAACTTATGAGTATTGAAAGAGAATGATGTTCTTGTTGAATTGATACGAATAACAACCAAAAAATTTAAGAATTATAAAGACAATGAAAAAGGATAAAATTCCAATGACAAAGGAGGTTAGGGAACTTGAATTCACCTATGGTAATTTTACTAATTTTAATCTTAGTTATTCAGTTCTTGTTTGACTTCGTTAACAATCAGAAATCCATTCTTAATCACTAACCTCTCTCGATAGTTAACGATTTTCTTTCAACCTAACCGATCACCTAATCTCTTAGCATGAACAAGCTAAGCGAAAGCATTAGCATTCTATGATTTCTCTAACACAATTGCACAAACCGCACAAATTATCGCTAATTATAGCTAGGTTGTGGTTAACTCTTAATTTGCACTCTTGTACTACTTTTCTCAAATTGCATACAAGACTAAGGGTTCATATGATTGATGATCAGGAAACCAAAGGATTAATGCATAGAAGAATTAACTTAAATGATAAATAAACAATTACCGAATAACCTCAAATCAAAATTATAAATTAAACATAAGTTGCATCAAGACCCAAACCTAAAAAGGATTAGTTCATACTTGAATTACAAAAACAACATAAGATGATAAAGAGAGAGAGAGAAAGAGAAGAACAATATATTAGAATAGCGAACAAGGAATGATGATACTCCTTGATCCCTTCGTAACTCTCAAATTCTATCCCAAAACTCTATTCTTAGTGATTTCTAGCTCCAGATGATGATTTTTCTATATTCTTCTCGTCCCCTTTTATAGCCTTATCCCCAAGTCATAAAGCATGTTGATTACGTGTCGGATTCTGTGTCGAGCTTGCAGAGTTACCATCCTAGCGCTCGAGTGCTGGAATTGGCTCTTGAGCGCCAAATTAATACATGTGTTGGTACTTGTTTTAATTCTGCATCTAATTCGGTGTCTGAGCTCGAAACATTATCGTCTTGGCGCTCAAGTGCCGACCTCTATTCGAATTCTAGTGATCGAGTGCCAAATGCAACACTTGGTCTCCAACCTCTTTGAGTGGACTTCTAAACGTTGGAACTTCAATGACTGAGTGCTCTGTACTTCTCCCAGGGATCTTGGGACCTGAAAAACCATGAATAAACCTACAATGGATGCCTAAAATGCATGATTTTTGCTATGTCTAAAGAGCAACAAATTTATTCAGGAATGCACTACATATGATGCTATAATGGCTAGAAAATGCATGAGTTAGTCTAAAAGAGACATGAAATGAAAATCAAACATAGCTCTCATGGGTTAGTCTAAAAGAGATCTTTAGGATGAATGATGTAATCAAATATGGTACGGAATGGATTTGGTAGTGTGGTGGTAGCCATTCTATATGGGACTATACTCCTTGTGAGTAGTGTGAAGATTATCATGAGTCAGGTAACTGTGAGGTTTACCGACAATGGCTCTATATGTCACCTGAGGACCCACTATATCTGGAGGGTAATATTGAAACTCTAACAATTTATTTGAGGAAAAGGGTTCAAGAATTAAATAGCAAACTTCATGAAAATCAAGGATGTTCTTCATGAAAGTGAATTGGTAGCCAATTCACTGATAGAGCAATCCATTGAAGAACCAACTATTCTAGAAAATTCATCAAAGGATAAGAAGGAAGAGAAGCTTATGTTGATACCACTGAGCTCTCCTCCAAAAACTCCAATCTTCTATGATCCACCGCTTGGGAAGTTTAGTCAAGAGGATATAATAGCCAAGATGGAGAGTGTGGCTCAAAAGTTGTTGTCCACTGCCCCCTCTACAGTGTCCTTTGGGTACTCATGCTCATGTTATTGTTTAAAGACATAGAGAGAAGGAATCCAAACATAGGATCCTGACACCTCGTGAGTGGTAGAGGCACGTCCAACTTAGAGATAGTAGACCAAAGTGCTTGTTGGAAAACAACCCAACTAAAGGTAATTCTTAAATTTTATTTTTTACTTGTATACTTTTATCTAATCCTTAGCTATTTTCATGCATTGGGGACAATTCATGTTTTTAAATTCGGGGTTTAGAAAAATTTGCATTGCATGCATTTTTCTGTTTTTCTTTTTCTTAGCATTTTTTTTGGTTTTAAATTAAATTGAAAAAAAAATCATGTTGCATGTCATGTGAATGCCTATTGATGATAAATATTGTTGTGTTCCAATTCTTTAGTGATTAGGAACCTTTGGTGAAAAAAAATTGTGAAAATCACTTTGTGAGCACAAATCATTTGTTAGCAACTGTAACTTATACACGTTTAAACTCTTAGGAGTAAGGAATGTCATGACTAAGAATTTGCATGTTGGTGTGATCGATGTTTGAGACGATACATGCAAAAATTTGGTTTGATTCAATTAGAAATAAACTCTGGTTACAATGGCTTTAGAGATGATCTAGGCATTGTTTGAGAAACTCAAAAAGTTGTATCTCACATCCCACCTTTACATATATTGCCCCCAGGTCCCCGATTGAAGCCTTGGCCCTGATGTACCACTTTGATTCTTAAATACCCTCAAGCCATTACTGTTAGATTTTCAGTTCATATGATAGGCCCCGTAACAAGAAAAAGCACCTCATGCTTCCCTCAAACAACGACTGTAGCATAAAAGGAGAAAAGTGACAAATTTTTTTTAAGTGAGCAAAGGATCCCTCGAACAAGGAATGAAGAAAACAAATTCTCAAGAAAGGACAACACTTGTAGGCGAGCGACCTCGTAGTACTTAAAGCATGAGAGTGCCATCAACAAGAATTTGGCCAAGGGCCTCTTTATGTAATGGGCCTAGGAGCAATGGTTTCTCAAGTTGAGGGTAGGAATAGCCTAAATGACTTTTCCGACATACCCCCATCTAAGCCTAAATGTTACAAGCTTTATTAGACCTTTTGATCTTTAGTTCAGTAGAAATCAAGATGGTTATTAAAAGATGGGCTTAAATCAATTAAAAAAAAATAACCGGAGGCAAAACAGTGCCATTGGACCCTAATCATCAATTTTACAACACCCCAATGGTGTTGCGGCATTGACACGTGAAAAACTATGCTAGCACCAACGCAATTGCGCCCCTGGAGCTAGCGCCATTTTGCTGGTGTTGCTAGCCACCCTAAACAACAACGGAAAAGAAAAGATAGAGGACTATGAGACTAACAACTTGTGAAGAACACTTGTGAAACGATAACTCTCTTACTACTTTTAATAATTATACGATGTGGCATAATAATAATAATAATAATAATATGTTGGACAAATATTTCCTGACTTCAAAACTAGGACAAATGTTTCCTGACTCCATCGTTTGTACTTGATTGAATGGAACAAAGAAAAAGACAAGGGAGTGATTTCAAACAAAACCATGAGGTCGATCGATTGCACTTGATTGAATGAAACAAAGAAAAAGACAAGGAATTGATTTCATACAGCGAACATATTTAACGCAAAAGCATTGAATTTGGTTGCATGAAGAAATTTGGACAAAGCAGCTTTTTTTGCATTCGAAGTTGAAAAATATTGAAGAAAATCAACACCTGCGATCTTGCATGCATGATATCTTGTCATGTGTAATTACTCCATAGTATGTGCAAGTCCCTTCCACCTTCTGTAATACAAGCAAGTTTTATTCATTCGACATTTAAAAAGATCATTTGTCGATGGTAATAGCCAAAGTGATGTACCGCACTCACATACCGAGCACATTAATATTGGATACTATTAGCTATGTTAAGCAGTACAAGAAAACAATAGTTCATGTCTACCAAAAAAAAGAAAACAATAGTTCACGCTATTAAAGATTCGCACATATAGATTGATAAGGACTCGATCGTTTCAAGTAGCAGATCCATTTAACGCAAAGCATTAAATTTGGTTGCATGAAGAAACCGCGACGTAAAGCTTTGCATTTGAAGCAGAAAACATGGAGAAAAATCAACACGCGTGGTCATGAATATTATTTAGTGATTACGTGGTATGCAATTACTCCGCATCATTTTAAAGTTAATAGAAGCGAGTTTGCTTTAAATGAGGAATTTTTGGAGTATCATATATACTACTTGGTACAGAAATTATAGCATTTTAGAAACATTATATTCACTTCTTGTTAAAGAAAATATGAAAAACAAATATTATAATTTCCGTAAATTGTAAGCTGTTTTCCAAAATTAATTTTTCCTCGTTTCTACTACTACTAAATGAAAGGAACATGTTAAAAATAGAAAAACCGCAATTTCTAACTGTTTACTTTTGGCATAGAGAACAAGAACATATACAGGTACTAATTTGTACAAGCATACCTAGGGAAATTAACTCAGCATTACAAAGGAAAAGTGCTTTTTATATGCTTCTTAAGATATACTAAGTCATTCAAAGAGTTCCCAATTTTGAGTGATCACAGTAGTGGATCGGATTGGAGCTGGTGACTTCAGGCTATCAACTCCTGATTCAAAGGGCTCCCATTTGGTCATCGCAGACACCACATTGCTAGCAGCATTGCAAAGAGCAGCAGAATTCCTTGCCTTCAGGTTGTCGATTGTGTCTACATAACTCTGGACGCGACGCACCTGTGTAACAAGGACTAATTAAATGTGAGCTCTCCGAGAAATTCTTAGATGCACCTCTGTATCATTTATCACTAGATGCATCAGTAATGACATTTAAAGCGTAGGGGAGAGTAGGAGACAATGATGTCTCACAAAATTGATGTGTCTATTGATGAATAGTACAGAGCACAACTCTTGCGCTCTCTGTGCATCTAAGAATTTCTCGTTAACTCTAGCTAGATTTGGAATATGCATTTGACATAATAAAAGGTGGGAACTATTTGGAGGAGGAATAAGCTAAAGGAACATATATTTGTGGTTTAAAATGCTTCCGTAACACTTTAATAGCATTGTCCCACTCTTATTTGTTAGGGTGGACGGGGGCCACAGTTTTCAAATCATTAAAGGCATGAACTACGGTCCTTGTAGTAGTACCTCACAGTGCCTGCAACTGGTTCTGTAGGGAACTCTGTATTGTACCAAAATTGGACCATCTACTAACACATTTTCACGAATGAGAAACTCTTCATTGTTCTCAGAGCAAGAGAAATCTCTTGTTCTAATTCGTTCATTGTTTATCGCATCAGTGAATGTGATGGTTAAAGAAAAGATGCGACTTACATTCTCCAATATGTCGAACAATGAATGAATTAGAGCAAGAGATTTCTCTTACTTCAAGAGGAACTAAATTGTTCTCATCACGAATAGCTAATTCGCCAAGAAGCAAGAGTTAGCTACCACAAACCTCAATCCTTCTCTGCTCTTTAGCCTCTCCATCAGCAGCAATGGAGTCCAATTTAAGCAACTGAACCATTAGCAGTTCTGTCAAGATAACAAATTCTCTCTCTTCAACCTTAGTACCACCACAAACAATCTTCTCCAAATCAACAACCTAAAAAAAAAATTAACCAACTATTAGTTTCCCTTACTTTTCATAATTTTAATGGAAAAGAGAGTTTATTGTAATAACAAAATGCCACCTTTTGATATAGCTTCTCAACTTCAGTTCTAACACTGGAGACAGCTTCACATGCCTTCAAGATATCTTCCTTCCTCTGGATCTCCTTAAGCTTCCTCTCTTTGCTGGCTGGATCCTCTAACAAAACAACCTTAGACATGTCCTTCACTCCCACCATGTGCAAGCACTCTTCATTCTCCTTCTCTTTCCCTTTAAATATTAGCCTTTGTTCCTTAGGATCAAGACCAGTCACTGATGCAAGGACCATTTTCAGATGCCCTAATTTCATTGAGCCAAACAGAGCAGTCAGGAATCAATTTCAGAATCTAATTGGTAATATTGTAACAACATGCCCCATTTAATTGAAGTGAAATTGTAACAACTTTCATCAACCAAATAACGCCAATGCATGTACTAGGGGAAAAAAAATAGATAAATATTGCAATATATTTTCAAAAATTAAATAAAGATCAATGTCAGACAAAGATCAACGCAGCTTTCTTTATAAGAATTATTACAATTGACTTACTCATTCCAACATCTTGACCACAAAAGAGATTTCCCAATTGGTACTCCTCATCAAATAAAACCCCAAAAAGTTTGAACTTTTTGACGATTTTATAACGTGCTAATATGCATTAACCCTTTTTCATTAAAAAAAAAAACCCAAATGGGTAATTAAATACAATGAGAATTGTATTAAAAAAATAGTAATTAAATAAATGACCCCCCTCCAAATGCATATATGATTTTTATTATCATGCTTACCAAAATTGGACTGTGCGGGAACATTAACCTCATGGTGATAAGAACCATGAGAGACCTTAATTTTGATCATGGGCCTTGAAGAGGAATCAATAGGTTGTCTCTTCTGAACAATCATGCCACCAGGCCTGAGCTCCCAATCTATATTACTACTACTGCTACTACTTCCCTTAGCCCTGTCATCATTAGGTGCACCTTTTGAAGCCAATCTTTTCATCATTGTCAACATTTAAAACTGGTAAAACATAGCAATTGAGAAAGAAAGAAAGAAAGAGAGAGAGAGAGAGAGAGAGAGAGAGAGAGAGAGAGAGAGAGAGATATAGATGTAAGAGAAGAAGGGTAATAGAGTGTTGCAAAAGAAGACGAATAAGCAAACAAAAGTGGTTTAAGGATGAGGACCCCTCAACTGTCTTTTACTACCGAAGTTGGGGGTTACTTGGTTACAACCTAAAAAAGAAAGTAAAGTTGGTAATTTAAAGTAAGTATACGTACAAAAGCCTATGTTGTATTGCAACACATGCAAAAAACTAGTTGCAACAAAGAAATCAACATTTTAATGGTAATTTAGATCCCTGTCACGCTTCCCTGGTTTTGTTCTATTGGATTATAACTTAGAATAGTAGGTATAACAAGCGTCCTGCTATTTCAACCAAATAATAAAGGGGCAAATGTTTTTTTTTTGTGCCAAATACTGTGTTTTTTAATTTTCTGCGAAATATTGGATTAAGTACTAGTTTAACTCCAACTTCAATTGTTGGCACATAAAAATATAAAAATGATTCAGAGAAAATCTCTTTTCTAAGACGAAATGTTTTGAAGACCGTCTGAGCATGAGATATGACAGTTTGTTAGAGGATTGGTCCTGATCATAAGGCCTAGTGTGGAGTTGCTAACAAGGGGCACCATGGAGTGGCACCTAACTATGGAGATCCTTTGGGATTCTGTCACCAATGTGAAAGGAACTAGACATGAGGTTATCTGGTACTATTTTTTGATACATCTTTTAATTGAAGAAGGTATGGTGGTATTCCTTAGACAGTGAGAGATTAGGTTAGACTCAACTACTATTTAAGGTACGGGGTATTTATAACCTTGATGTTTATTAAGGTATCATCATTATTTTATTGGGCTTAGGTTTAGATTAAGTTTTTAACATAACGTAAGAGGTTATAAATACCTCATAATTTAGTGCCTCCATAACTTTTGATCCATATAATTTTTAGATTGAGTTTTTCTTAGAAAACATTTTTCTTTACAAATGAGTGATCATTTTGTGTACAAGATGAGTGATTCACTTTGTTTATTATATCAGGAAGTTGGGTAAAATTCGAGGCATTTTTCTTTAGTGATTATTATATTAGTTTAGATTTATATTCTCTATCATTTATGGTTCTAAAATTGAGTATCCTGATAATATATTATAAAATGTGGGACAAATAGCATTTCTTTTATTTGAGCCCCCATTTTAATATTTTCTGTACTTTGTTCGGGATAAGCTCATATAGTACATACTTTTAAAAACAAAAATATTACTTTCACAAGAAAATTTTGAGAAATCACCGACACCCTCTCCTTGCTCTCTAGTTTTTTCAGTTTTCCTTTTTTTGCTTTCTGAATTGGTTTTTGTTCGCCCTTATTTCTTGGTTTAGGTGGTACAAATAGCATCTCTCGTACTTTAAACATCTCTTGGGTCTACGAAGGGAGCTCTTGGTGGGGTGTTATTAGTTAATCAAAAATGCTATATGTACACCCAATTTCATACACCCATACTTACACCATTAATAATGCACAAACTTTATTTTCACGAGTGCACAAACATTGCAAACTTGTAAATGATACTCTCAACTATACTTAATTAAGTACATAAACATTACATGAGTTAAAACACAAACTTTATGTATATAAATACGAGATGTATGTATGGTGTGTAGTTTTTGGTGTACGTGTAACAGAACTCTTAGTTAATTCATGAAGATTTCCCCACTGTTCCACACTCTAAGCATGGCCCAACTATTTGGGCCTCTTCCACCACCAGGCCCAAAATCACCCCTTCCTTTGAATGTGTTCTCTATGTCACTAGGGAAGAAATCAGTGGTGGGGCCCACGAGCCTTCTATAGAGGGACTTTGCCTCCTCAATCTTCACGCTGGCATTGTCAATGTTGGAAGAGATTCGGATTGAATTATGGTTCACTGAGTTAACTAGTATAGCCGGGGTCATAAACTTGGCGTGGCCAAATTTTTGCATGGAGAGATTAATTGAGGCATGGTTGTCTTTCTCTGTCGCCATGTATGCGTAGTCAACTTCATTGGAATTGAACCATCGTTCTAGCTTTTGTAATAGGCTGGAGCCAATGCCTTTTCGCCTTGTGTGGGGAGAGACCCTCTGGCCTAGGACATACCCTACCTTTTCCAAATCCTTTGGAGGATGGTTATGGAGTGTGACCGATTTTATGTATCCTTGAATGAAGCCAACCAATCCATTGTCCAGCTCTGCCACCTAACACCAAATTGGCCTGTGCGTGGTTTAACTTGACCATGAATTGATGATCAAAAGGATCGTATAGTTAATTCATACGAGGAAGTCAAATTCAATTAAAGAGGATTAAATTGGTATCTATCCGTTGAAAATAGAAGGGACTAATTAAATAGTTATTTATAGGGTAAATTACTTATTTCCCTTGTGATTTAGAGAAACTATAGTAACTTTTTCGTATTTGAGAAAATTACATTCACCCCTCTTAATATGAATATTGACCTTCCTCAATAATAACAAAGTTAGATGCCATTTATTATTAAGGTGGTTTTTTTAATTATATCTCCTTTTTTTTTACACTCAATAGACTTTAATTACAACCGTTCTCTTGGCTTCTCTTACGCACACTAGAGAACTGGAGAAGATTGGGAAGTCACGTAAAAGAGACTAAGAGAGGAGTTATGAAACATTTTGAGCCTGAAAATGTAAGGAATATAATTTTATAAAAATAAATGAGTAATAAATGACATTTAATTCTAGGTGGTTGCTTAAATATAACTTCTCAGGATAAATACTCATGTTACTTAATTTATCTATTTTTGATAATTTTTATAATTAAATTCATCAAATTTTGTTATCATTTCATGTTTTATATGATGATAATAAAATTTTCATTATTTAAATCATTGAACGAGCTAACTTATAAGGGGTTTAGAGATTTGCAGACCATTTAAGCTTAAGATGCACTTCTCTACAAATGTTGTATTGAAAGTATTAATTTATCACATTAGATCATATAACCCTTTAATATGTCATATTAGATCATGAAATAATAATAAAATTTAATGAATTTAGTTATAAAAATAGATAAATTAAATAAAATGAAGTATTTACTCCGTGGGGCGTTTGAGAAACCACCTTTAAGATATATAGTTTTTTCAAATAAATAAAGTGTAATTTCACCCGTGTTAATATTAGTTGTTCGTGTGTGTATATATAGTATAGTATATGTACCAGCATCATGTAGGTGGGGAGTGTTTCGAATCCTACAGATGGGGTCACCCATGATATCTAACACGCTTTCTGATGGCCCTACCTTGCATCTTCTCTCAAGGTCTTCAACCTGATTGACCCTCTTAGCTTCGGATTATGAACTCACTTGAATTCCATGTATTATATATATTCAAGAAAGGGTGATATTGTTGAAGGAGCTATTTGAGAGAGTTATGCGTGAAGAAACAAATTAAGGAATAAAAAGGGAAATTGGTACAATGATATAACAAAATGCATATGGCATGAATGCGTGCAAGACAGTGCCATATCAACGAGAAGTAACACAAGTTCAGTAAGAGGAATGGTTTAATTTGCTTTGACTTCATTAATGACAAACATTTATATGCACGCTGAAGAAATAAAACAAAGGTGGAAGATTCGGATGGAGATAGTAGGAAAAAAAAGAAAGAAAGAAAGAGGTGAGAGAGAGGGAGAGAGAAGCTTAATGGGAACATTCTTTATCAAAGAAGTAATATTATATTCTTTTACAAATTTGGTGGCAAAAATGTTACATGTAAACCCAATTTCATACAATTATACATACACCATTAATAATACACAAATTTTATTCTCACAAGTGCACAAACATTACAAACTTGTAAATGATACTCCCAACTATACTTAATTAAGTGTACAAACATTACATGAGTTAAAACACAAACTTTATGTATATGAGTATAAGGTGTATGTATAATGTATGGTTTTTGGTATACGTGTAGCAGAACTCATTTGGNTCAAAATGTACAAATTTTGTAACTTTGTTAGATACTTACCTAACTTTGTTTATATTAGATAATGTATATTGAGTTTATTTTGTTAATTTCATATATTTATCATAATTGAGCTATGTTTTATTGAACTATAAAATAATACATATACTGAATAAAGTATGACATAACCACTAAGTGTCATGCATTAAGGTGTATTTTATGATATGTCTTTCATTAATTTAATTTAAAGTTAACATTATTCAATTTCAATTATAAATACATTATTTAATTAAGTTTAGTTCCTAATTATATTGCTTATAACATATATTTTTACGTATGTAAACTCATACGAGTTTACGAGTCGAGTTTACAATCCGAGTTTGCTGAGACTCCACGAGTTTACTTAAACTCTCGAGTTTGACAACCTTGGCCACTACTACTCTTATTCTCTTCTCTTACTCCACTACTTTTTAAGATTATTTAGTAACAGTATATTAGAAAAAAAAATAGTTAATGCTATTTATATTTAAGAATAAGGTAGGTAAAAACTCAATTTATGGCTTTTACGTTTTTAGTATTTCAAAACATTTTAGATATTCTTCGAAAGCTAATTGAAGTAAAATTTATATGCTTTAAAGTGGTAAAAGCCTTAAAAACTAACTTTTAATCATAAAAGCATAAATTTTATGCATATAGCCCAAATGAGCTATAAAAATGGGACTTCAGTTACAATTTTTTAGGCCTTACAAATTGGACTAAATTTTTAGCAATAGTCCAATCAAAATAGACTTTATTTAGCAATCATAAAAAAATTAATTATTCAAAACAAAATAATGATAATAATAATCAAGATCTTAGTTATCTCATTATTCCTAATATATTCTTGAGTCTTTTGGCTTTTCCATTCCAACGTAATTAAAATGAAGTATTAACCTAATGAAATTTGAGATGTATGTTATTGTTTAATTTTGAAGAATAAATATGCAATTGATTTGTTTGCTAACTATAAAAGTGGTTTTTATTTTCATTATTTACGAGTTGTAAACATATTATGTTATCCAATTTATTGGATTTTAGGTCTAAAACATTATTTAAAATTTTACATATCAATACAAATAAGTTCATGTATTATTTTAATTTTTTTTATAATAACTCACATTTGTGCTTTTGCTCTTTGCTTTTATGAGGGCCCGAACGTTTTTCAGTAAACTCTCATTTTTTATAACCTTGTTTAGGAACTAGACAGTTATTTGTCAAAATACCAAAATAAAAAAGGTGAATAATTTTTTAATAAGAGAGGAAGTAGTGAATAATTATTTTATTTAGTATGTATAGAAAAAAATGGTGGATATTTTTTAAGAGAACATAGATTAATACTAGAATGTCTATGTTTTTCTCTAGCATCTTGGTGCCCACTATCCATCCACACATATGGGCTTAATTAACACTAAATATTAAAATATCAAACCAGCAGAATGAGTAGTGCACAAATATTTGTCACTGCACAAACATATTAACACAATTAACAATAAATACTAAAAGACCAAACCAAAGTAATGGGTATTGCCCAAACTTTAATTACCATATTGCACAAACATTTCAAACATAAATTCACAAACATATCACATAATTAGATTATCAATTTGATTGATGAGTTAAACCTCATTCATCGCATCGATGTTGAAACCTTTGATAGCAGACGACGAGCGTATGCTAACCGCGCGCGGTAGACGAAAGAGGAAGAGGAGGAGCAAGAGAAGAGGAAGAGAGTGGAGAAAAAGAAAGAATATGAAGAAAAAAAAAAGGCAGATTCAGTTGTGCACATGAAAGAGATGATAAAGAGAAGAAAGAAAAATACAAACGTTGGTATAATATATGTTTGTGGCAGTACGGTGGTATGTTTTGGGGTGTACATCAAGCATTTTTCATAATCATATTAACAATATGAGTTTATAAAAAAAGGGTAAATTACAGAAATCACACTTGAGATTTGCCGAAATTACACCACACTTTAAATTATGCGCAAAATTAAACTTCGCCCTAGTTTTTTATTTGCAACCGATCACCAATGATCATTTAAGTTTTTTGTTTTCATTTGCTTTTCTGGTGTTTTCTATTAAGTTACTAAAAACAACGAAAACAATAAAATCTTATATCTTATTTTTATTTTCTATATTCACTATTTTTTTTTCATAAAATCCTAAAACAGAAAACAATATTTTATTATTTTCACTATTTCATTTCCAAACTTTTGAAAACAAAAAATGCATAAAATAAAAATAGAAACTTAGCAAATCATTAGTGATAAGTCATAATGAAAAATTGGAATGAATTGCAATTTTAACAAACTTCAATAATATTTACAATTTAACCTAATAATTAACCATATACGATAGTTTAGCGGCATGACCTAACCCCAAATTGGCCAAACATTCCGCTCAACTTAAATTTCATTGTACTCAAAAGATATTAACAATGAATGGCTAAGACAATAATTGTTGTAAGGGTTTAGTTCTTTAAGCACACATGGGTTTATTATCATGCTTTTAGGGTTAATACCTTATTTGATCATTTGTTGTAAGGGTTTAGTTCTTTAAGCACACATGGGTTTATTATCATGCTTTTAGGGTTAATACCTTATTTGATCCTTGGACTTCACACTTGTTCCAACTGATCCCTTAACTTAAAAAAAAGACAAGTTAATCTCTAAACATTTATAATATTACTCTAAATAGTGACATAAGGTAAGAACTAATAAATAAATCCAATATTTATAAAGTCCACAGACTAACATTTCATTTTTAAGTTGAGAGACCAACCAACTAAGACATAAGTGTAAAATCCAAAACTCAAATAGGGTATTAACTCATGTTTCTATAAGTATAAAAGTATCACTTCTCATTTCATTAATTTAAATATAAAACTCTCAATTTATTCTCTAGACTAAAATTCTGACTTTTAGAAAAGCGTTGTAGAAAGTTTAGACCCATTGAGAGCACCACCATACCAAACTTCTACTTGAGTAATAGAATATTCGCATACATTAATGCCAAATATTGACAAATTAAAATGCATCTTGACGTATTCAGTACTCTTCTGACGGGAGCCACAAGACTATTCAAATCTATCGGTCAATTACTAATATCTTAAAAAGTACTTTAGGATTTTCATAACGAATAGATGAAAGAATATTACTTTAACAATTTTATTTCCGATAACAAACATTAGAAAATTTTCAATATAATTGACAGCTCTCATCATTTTCAAAGTCGCATCTTCAGCTAACATCCACAAATATTAGTAGAAAATAAAAGTAAGCACTATGCAGATGTTAGGCAATGAAAAGGACACAAGTTCAATAAACAATTAACAATCTTATGATTAATTAACCAAAGATATCCTAGATTAGATATGCGATGTGCAGCAGCATAATACACACACACACACACACATATATATTTTGTTTTTGACAATTGACTATAAGTCAATTAGCATAAGCAAACCTTTAAACATTCTATGGATACAACTGATTTACAATTCTCAAGAATAGGAAATGTCTAAACCAAAGTTACCCTTTACAACAAGACCAAATAGAAAAATGTAAACAACCCTATTTCTTTTTTCTTACCCTTTCAAAAAAAGTCTATGAACAACATTCTATTCTATTATGGAACATGCTACACTTTTCTATTTGTCACCTTAGATGGTTACTCATAAAATTCCCTAAAACTATGTACCATAGCATGGCAAACTCTCTTCATCTACAGAAAAAGGGAATTAAGAAGAAGAAAAAAAACAATTACTACTCACTGTTAGTTTTTGGTTTGGTCCTCTTCGAAGAAAACAACTGGCGAAGAAAAGCAAACTTCCCTCTGTTTCGGGCAGAAAACTCGGTAATGGTACCGTTACTTGTTGTCGCCACCTCATGCACATTGTCAGGTTCCGGCAAAGGAGGAGATTGCGGCGAGAGTGTGAAGAGAAATTCGTTGAGCATGCGAATGATCTGACTAAAGCTTGGTCTCAAGTTAGGATCTTCAACCCAGCACGACTGTATGATAAAAGCAAGTTCCGGGGATATGTCTTCAGGAAGGGTAGGCCTCTCTTGCTGCAACCTCAAATACAAACCATGTCATGATTAGCAAATAGCAACATATCCAAAATAAATTCCAAAGAGACATATTTGAGAGAGTGCAAATTAATGGTCTGTTTAGTTTCATTTTTCATTCCCTGTTTTCAGTCTGTGTCTTGTTTATCAAGAATTTGTGAAGGGAAGTGAAAAAAAAGAAAATCTTGTTTCCTATTTTCACCATTTCCTTCACAAAATCCTGAAAAACAAAGGAAACAGTAAATGAAAACAAAAACCAAACAGCCCCTATATTAACTTAATCCTTCTGCAGAATCATATATATGACATGATTGTGTAGAGTACTCCAGGAATAAGGTAAGGTAATCTATTACAACTATCCAAATATCAGAGAGAAAGATGTATCAACATTTCTAACTTGAGGTAGAAATAAGAACCTTCTGATTGATGAATAAGCAACCAGTGATATCAAATTTAGTACCTTGAATGCAGCGGCGTAAGCAGCCTGTAAATTGGACATCCCTTCAAAAGGCATGCGGTTTGTTAGTAGCTCCCACAAAACAATTCCGAAGCTATACACGTCAACCTTGTTGTTGTAGTGCTTTTTCTCTCCCTGACGCAACGTCACTGTACTGTACAACTGTAAAAACACTAACTGTTGTCATAAAAAAATCCCATGTATATGAAAATCCTAACACAGCAAGAAAATGCACAATACATTTTGAATGAGAAGAATTTAGTGCCCTAAAGGGTCCTAAATATTTATATTGCAAATATGGTACGAGATTATATGCAATAGTCAAATGGCTTTTATCTATCTAGTGAAAATTAAAACTTGAAATGATTGAATGAGGTCCTTTCGTTACAAGAAATTTTAATAAATGGGATGGTAACACTTTTTACAGTACTCATGGAATGATAGCATTGGAATGGAAGTAGTGAACTCATTCAGCAGGAAGACAAAAAATGAAACCACTAGACTGATAAGTTACTTTGTCCACCATTCTACCAAACCCAGTACATCTAAACTCAAGCATAGCTATGAGGACTCCTAACAATAGCTTTGCTGGCCTTTAGTGTAATTAAATTCAGGTTTATGCAACTTGATGATTTCAAGTTAATATCTAATCCATCTCATATCATAATCACATAGAACAACAGATTCAAATGTTGAATAAATAATGTGATATGATAAAAAAAGATGATAAACGCCAAAAATAAGTGTAAGATTTAACCCTGGTGAGCATTTTTGGATAGTTATCAGTGACAATAAAAAACATGTTCCAAGAATACAACATACCTCTGGTGCCATCCATCGGTAAGTTCCAGTTTCTGCTGTCATCATTTCAGTCACAGATTCTTCTCTAGCAAGACCAAAATCTGCAAGTTTAACAGACTTCTGATTTGCCGTAAGCAACAGATTGTCTGCATTGTAACAGTTTCAAAAACATAGCTGAAGAGAGCCACACATACTAATACAAGACTCCATCAACATATAATTAGATTTCCTGCTATAACATTAATATCAAAAACTACTAATGAGTAACTGTATTACAGACTACCAAGCAAAGTTCCAATAAAAAAAATACAAAGGGTATTTTTTTTCACATGAAATTAGCAGTATTTTCAAATTCTCCTTTTCTTTTCTATTCAATAACATAACACTAACTTTAAGGTGCCTAGAGTAACAAATTGAACATTTCTTCATTATATGAATTCATTAACATGTACTGGACAATGACTATTATAGCTATGAAAACATATACAGAAGAAAAATATTCAAGGGAAAAATTCACAATGCTCTTAGCACCATTTGAACAGTATGAACAAATAGCACCTGATATGACCTAAGGATACTAAAGCCATAGAATCCATGACAAAACATGTAGCGCATTACACCTAATGAAATGTATATACATAATAATACCAGGCTTAATATCTCTGTGTATGATCCCGTTGGCATGAAGCCAATCCATGGCTCGAGCAATATCCAGGGCAAAGTTTATAGCCACATGAAGGTCTAATAACTGAGGACGGATACTCGTTAAATATTTCCGCAGTGACATCCCTGGTAATAACTCTGTAACTATCACCATCAGAGGATCCTTACAAGCTCCAATAAACTGCCAAATGAAATAAGAATAAATTTTCAGTGAGAGCAGTATCTGTTATAGAGAAGAAACCATCAGTCACATACTAGCATGAAGAATTAATGAATAAAAGAATGTACTTTGTATTATTACATAGGCACACAGAAACAGAAAAAATAATTGCAACTATGGCACTAACCTTAACAAGATTCTCATGGTGGACACGGGACATCATATTAACTTCCCGAGCAAAACGGTTTTCAAGGGAAGCTCTCTCTTCTGAAGTGCTCCCACGATTTAGAACTTTGATTGCAACAATTCGATCTCCATACCTGGAAAGTTATTAATCAACACCTATGTAAAACAGGACTCCCGCTACCAGCAAATCACTTGATGTATACATAAACAGTTCTACAGTTAAACTGCAACTCAAATAACCACTAATATTTTTGGGGAGATAAAACAATGATCCGTTAGTATTAGTTACATCAATAACAACAGAAAAGCCTTTTCCAACTAGGTGGCACTAGGTGGGATTGGCTACATGGATCAATCAGCGTATTATCATAAAGATGTAAACCATGTCTTCAGACAAACCATTAAATTGAAGTCCTAAAAACTAGATAGTTTCGTATTCGTTAGTCTTCCTCTTCCGCTAATTATTAGGCAACCCTCCATATGATCTACTCTTCTTACTAGAGCTTTTATAAATTTTCTCCTCACATAACCAAACCACCTAAGGCAATGTTCCACCGTCATTTTCACAATAATCCCAAATTCCATGCTAATGCATTCAACAGCTAGAAGTCAGCTGTTCTTAAGTAAAACCAACACCAAATGTTCTTCTCATTATTGTGGATCGTAGACAAGTCAAAGCAATAAAAATGGAAAATTCCAACTTTGAAATTGAAATTTGTGGCATGTAGCTATTAACTGATTGAACCTTCCTCTAACCATTATGCTACCACCCATCTGATCTACTCTTCTTATTAGAGCTTCTATAGATTTTCTCTTCAAATAACCTAAGGCAAGACTGTACCATTTTTTTTCTCAATAGGTGTTATTCCAACTTCCTTGCTAAAACTGCTCACTTGACAGTCTTATCTTGTCTATTATGTCTACTTATCCAATGTAAAATTCTTATCTCACCAACATCAAGCATATTCTCTTGTTGGATTTTTACCTCCCAACATTAGTTAGATCATTCGAATAATAAATCAACAGTTTGAACTTTGAAGCCAATTGTTCTTAAGAAAAATTAACTCCATGGAAATGGTTTTCTCGCTATTGTGGATCCTAGACAAGTCAAAGCAGTAAAAAGGGAAAAGTCCAACTTCGAAGTTGAAATTTGTGGCATGTAGCTCCTTACTGATTGAGCCAACAAAAACTGCCAGTTATTTATTCCACTAGAAAGTCTATAACTAACTTAGCTCACAAACTCAGCCGTAGCAAAACATTGACTTTTAGCACTTGATTAACCACAAGTCTACAGCGACAACAAAAATCAATTAGAGCAAAAACAATCAATTATGAAAACTAAATTGTAGATAAGTATTCCCACAACTGCAGGGTCTTACATTACATGCAAGAGATTCTCACCAACAACTATGGTCACATGAATTAAGCACAACTAAACATAAGAAGAAAAAAAAAATTAAAAAAATAAAAAATGTTCAATAAAAATTGAAGGAACATCCAAGCCTTTGCCACTGACCTTCCTTCATAAACTTTGCCATGAGCTCCCTCGCCAATCTTGGACCCAATAAACAGAAGTTTGGGATCAACCAGAAGGCTCTCATCAATGGTTAGATGTGTTGTTGTTATCAACCCATTCTGCCTCACTGATTTGGACTCGGTGCATTCTTCCTCACATTCCCTCTCTCTTCCTCCTCCTCCGATGCTCCTCTCTCTGAAACTCATGCTGCAACCTTAAAAGCTATACCCCAATTCCTTATTTCAATCATTTCCCACAAAATCAAAAATTAAAAAAATAATAATCAATAAATACAAATATTATCGTTAAATTCAAAAACAGAACAAAACCAACCTCCCCAGAATCTTCCTTTCAACATGAACACTTTCTCAATTGAGAAAACAACCAAACCCCAATTTTTCTCTACAAGTGCTATGTGAAATTCTCCATCACAGCTTCTTCAAAATTTCACCTCTTCATCTAGGAGCCACCAATGACGAAAAACGAAATTGTAAAACAAAAAAAGGAATCTTTTTTTTATTCCTTACAGATGAACCTGAAAAGAATCAATTATCTTCTTCTTCTTCCTCCTTCCTTCCTTCCACTATGCCCAAAAAAGCGGGCACGCTGCCCCCCTTTTTGTTTTTTAAAACTCGTCAAAGCTTTTGCTTCAGTGAGAAGCTCCCCTTTCGGTGCAGTTCATCTACACACACACGCACACACACAATAAATAGCAATTAGATTAAAGAAAAAGAGGAGCTAGATAAGATAAACATTAAAATAAAAGGGAAAGAAGATGAAAACTGAAAAGCAACTTACAACTGAAGCTAAAGAAAAAAAAAATCCATAAAAAGCAATTTCCCCAGAGAGAATTGAAAGTTTGAAATAAATAAGGGTATGAAAGGAACTTTAGTCACAACCAATACTCATCAAAGTTGAAGACTTTGGAAGATATTTGAGGGGGAATTGTGTGTGTGTGTGTGGAATTGGAGGAAGATATTCGGAGTCTCTGTCCCGAACGAGAGAGGTTTTCAACTTCAAAAGTGGGAGGAGAGAGAGTGTGTGTCTGTGTGTGTGGTGACTGTGTGAGGGGAAAAAAAGAAAAGGAAAAAACAATGTTGTAAAATGGTTAAAAATTAAATAATATTTAGTCTCTTCATGCCTCCTTGATTTTTAAATTATTCTTATTATTATTTTGACTAAAGGAAAAGACAATTCTTTCGTAGAGAAAATTAACGACATTTATGATTGAAAAAGTTACATGAGATTTAACCCTTAACCCGATACAAATATACTTGACATTTTAAATTAACATAGTCTATAATTTTAAACACATTTCATCTCTAAGACAAACACAAAAAAAATGTTTTAATTTAAAAAATAGTTCGGCTACAAGTACACCCCTAAACTCATACACCATGCATATACTTGTATAAGAATACAGTGAGTTCCCTCAAATAACCACTCACTCTCACTCTCACCTACTTGAGCGTCAAAAAGACGCGTATCTCAAAACTTTTCTGCTTCCACTTTCTTCTGTTTTCTGTCTTCTCTCTCGTTCTTTCTTCACTCTCGTCACTGTCATCTCTCGTCGCTCTCTTTACTCTCATACCCATATAAAAGATTGTGGACTCAAATCATATAAATCAGATTCTGCAAAATACTTAAATGTAGATTAAGTTTTATGCAAATATGTTTATAAAGTTTATCCATTAAATATGTATAAATTTTTTGAACCTATTTATGTTTGAGCAAAATCACAATGCTGTACACAAGTGGATAATGTTTTTACATAAGGTCATATAATGTTTGTGCATATCGTCATATAATGTTTGAGCACTAAAATCTGATATCATATTTTGCAAAAATACTTAATTATAAATTAAGTAATATGCATATAAGTAAAGTTTATGTATTAGAATGTATACTTAAGTTTATGTATGTGAACTAATTTTTATTAAGTTTGTCAACTAAAAATGTATAAAGATTGTGAACTTATTTATGTTTCAGTAAAATCAGTGTTATACACAAGTGCGTAATGCTTGTGCACATCGTCATATAATGTTTGTGCACTAAAATCTGATATCATATTCTACAATATTACTTTGTGGACTCCAATCAAATATCATATTCTGCAACATACACTCTTACTACCATTGTTAAAGATAGATCTCATCCATTTTAAAAGAAAACCAACTTTTTATCATCTTAATTCCAATTTAATCAACTTTCACATGATAAGAAGATGAAGATGAGGAGGATGAGAAGGATGACGATGATGAATCAACCTTCACTTTGTTTAAAATTCTCTCTTGTCTAAATTGACTCATTTACAATTTTTTTCCTTTTATAATAATTTTATTTTATTATTTTAACATAAAAGAATAAAGCTAAAAGCCTTAGCCTTAGGATTTTAGTTAATTATAAAATATTTATTAATTATTCTAAATATAAGACTTAACTTATAATATATAATCAAAATTAATCTAATTCAAATCAAACCAATTATTCATTTTAATCATCTCAAACAATTCTAAAAGAAGTGACCCAGAGATCGAAAATATATGATTTTTTTTTCTTTTGATTATTGGTGTACAATTAACTATTGCAAGAATACATCTTAAATTAAATGTTGATTTTTATGATTAATAAATATTCTATTCAGTTAAGATTCAAAAGATGGGTACTTAAAGGATGACAAGATATAAAAGATAAATATAATAATTTTTTTTAATAAAGAGGACATACAATAGGGAAAATGTTTAGTTTTTTCTTTCAATTATGTTATTTAATTTGTCTATTAATAAGATACAATGAGTTATGTACCAAAAAAATAAGTTAATATGAGGTAAATGGTAAGAAATAAGAAATGAAAAAAATTAGAGAATTTTTCAACTTCTGGTTGATTTTTTATTAAAATATTAATAAAAATAATGATGGTAATAAAAATAATGTACTAGTTCGGTTAATTAAAATACCATAAATTTAATAGCTCAAATGGGTGAAGTAAATGTTTTTTTTAAAATCATTGAAGTAATATCTCAAATAAATTATGTTAAATATATATATATATATATATAAAGATTTCAATCTTTTTTCATTGCTTATTAATGCGAGAAAGAAATTATTGAGAATATTTTTATAATTTATACACAAGGATATAATACATATTTTTTTATAAAGATTTTTTCATATGATGGCAAACATGTATATTAGGTGGTACTTTTTTTTATAGTCATAGGTGATACATTTTTTTGGGTACATACACATGTGATATGCCTACAATAACCTAAAATAATGGCAAAGAGAAACAAATAAAAAATTATGAAACATCTATCAAAGATGTATATGAGAACAAAATAGAGTGACAGAGACAACAAGCGTGAAGATTAAACAATTTTTATGAAGCTGGAATAGAAAATGAAAAATTTTAAAAGTTGTATGGAGTGAAAAGATAGATAATTTGTATAAAGTAAGGTTAATGTAGCAGGAATGAAATGAGGACGAGTGATAAAAAGATTAAATACATGTAACTCATATAGCTTTAATAATCAATAATTCAATTTTTTTCATTTACAATTTTATATCATTCCCATGCACTGCACACGTTAATATATAACCTAATAATTTTTCAAGTTGTTGTCCTTTATAAGGAAAATAAATATTGTAATCTTGTAATCGTAATTTTACGTTTAAAAAAAAAAAGAAAAAGAAAAAAACGACTCGTGCAAGGCGTGTGGGAGAAGTTTGGAAGGTTATATACAGCGGAGGAGGCAGCGTCAGCGATTAAGACGTTGTTGGTTGAGTATGTTTCCATTTTGAGAAGCATTGGAAGACCTTTTTTTTTTTTTTTAAATTAACTTATTTTTTATTTATTTTATATGTACACTTATTAAAATTTAAAATTAAAATTAATGAAATAAATTAAAATTTTAAAATATATACATATAATATGGATAAGAGAATAAACTAGACTAAACAAAACTTCTCATCGATTTGAGATATGAACGAACGAATGAATAATGTATGAATGGGGCACACACTAACGTACGGACATATCTCCCCGGTCTCTGTCTTTCTAATTTTGCCTCGTGCCAAATAAAGAAATAGATGAATCAATCAATGCATTTTTAAATACATAAATATATATATTTTTAAATATTATCAGTTAAATTAATAGAAGGTGACGTTATTACAACATTTTCATATGCATTTAAATCATATTTAGAAAATCATACTCCGTCCATTCATTTGCTGTTGTTATTTCTTATATGAAAATTTATCTAATATTATTTATAATTCAATTAGATTAAAAAAAATATTAAATATAATTTTTACAATTACACTGTTGTTATTTTTTTATTCTCTCAATAATACTTAAATTTTTATTATTATAAATCTATTGAGAGAGTTTTGTTAGGTATCAGAGGCCAAGCAAGAAGGAGATGAGGGAGAGAGAGATAGAGAAGGTAAAGTTCTGAGAATAGGAAAAATTGAGTTATGTTTGCATTGCTTGCCTTTCTTCTCATACACACGCGGTACAATTTATATCAATTGCATTAATTACACGTGCTTAATTCATGGTTTGTTACTCATCCTAATAGGTCTAACAGAAATCTAACTGAGTATGCTCTTAACTCAAGGTGGGTGCGTCAAACACTTTGAGTTTGACCCTAAACTTGTTAAACGCAGCAGCAGAGAGTGGCTTGGTGAAGGTATCAGCAATCTGATCAGCTATTGGAATATATTGACGTTGTCACGGACAAAGAACAGATCAAGCTCAAAATGCTTTGTGTGATTGTGCAATACCGGTTTTGCTGACAATTGCACTGCCCCTTGATTATCAAAACACACAATTGAGCTCTGTCAAAAGGCTTCGAAGCCATGTGATTTCTGCCATAACAAATGCCAAGTTCTAAACTCAGATTTAGTTCTTGATCTGGAAACAACATTCTGCTTTTTAAAGGACCACCAGATCAGATTGTTGCCAAGATATACACATAATCCTGAGGTGGATTTGTGATCATCGAATCACAGAAGCCATATATATAATCGAGAATCCTGACATTTCGTGAACACTAAGCCAAACCCATATAGTTCCACTGAGAGATAACAAAGAATGTGATTTACAGCTAAGAATATCATCAAGATAGACTAGGACATATGTAGTTGCTGATGGGGTGCACAAGTAAAAAAGAGAGGAGTCACACCTAGTGTTTTTGAAACCATGATGCTGAAGAGTGGTGCTAAGTTTGTCAAACCATGCTTGTGGGGCTTCTTGCAATTAAGTTTCTATACACAAGTGCATGTGCTCATAACATCCAAACCGAACTTAATCAAACAAGTAACAGAAACACAATGCTTAATTGTCAAGTTGTTAACGATTTCTCTTTTACGCCTCACTCTGAAACTATAACTTGAATGAAAAGAATTAAGTAACAAGCAAAAGCCAAACATTGGCATTAACAATACAATCTGTTGAGTAATATGTATATTACTTTGTAATTCAAGTTTCTATACATTTGTTTTTCTGCATATCACTCTGAAAAACTTGAATTTAACTTACAAAGTCATAAATTGACAACTTTAGTATTATCTATCAAGAACAGAGTAACAATACAAGAGTTAAATACGTATATATTTTTTGGATACTTTCAAATATGTTTCTAAGATTCCCAAAGAGGAATTATTTCAGTTTCCCGAATTGAGATCCTAAAACAATGAGGACTTGTTGATTATTTGTTGTCGATAGTAAAACAAAAAAGACCAATAACAAAATGTATTTAAAAATTGAAAATGGTATTTAAAAGGAAACGGAGTTAGTAAATAGCAAGATCATATTTTTATAAACACGCACATGTTTTCAAGTTTTTCACGGTTTCTATATAAGAAAAAAGCGTTTGGAAGTACATGCATTATTTATATGGTGATAAGTAAAACACGTTTTGAGTGAGAAGAAGACAATGGACGATATTCAAATGTTTCCACATTCAAGAGATGGAAAAAAAAACATAATTGTAGTTTTGTCAAAGTACACTAAAATTAAATTATCAATTCAATAACCTACCAACAATGGATTTATTATACTGGTCAGCCTCTTTACGACTTTTGGCCTGTGAAGCAATAGTATTTACACAAATTATACACATATAAAATATAAAAGTGGAGATAATTGACTCCACGAGAGTAAGTCATGGTACATTTACTCTATTTAATTACTTTTTATGGAGATTGAATTTAATCAATCCAAACCTTATCAAATAGATCAAGTTTATAAAATCTCATTCAATTTAAAATTTATTTGATACTTTATATTTTTTTACTTTACTTTATCATATAATATAATTTTGAAATTGTGAATAAATCACAACCCCGAAACTAGGGAATTGCAGCGGTTAGGCAAAACTGCTGCCGATTTACATTTCGCGGCAGTTTGTGAGAAGTGCTGCTATTATAAGTGAATATGGTGGCCGTTACTCGTGAACCGCTACGTATTTGCAGCGGTTGAAGAACGTAACTGCTGCAGGTAAAGTAAAAAAGAAAAAAAAAGAAAAAAGAAAAAGGGGAACATAATTAACTTCTTCTCTCGTTCTCTCCCTCTCTAGTTTCTTTGTCTCTCGCTCTTACTCACATTGCTACCCGTCTCTCTCACAACAATCATGGCGGCTCTCAGAGCAACCAATTCCTTCGATTAAGTTGTCAACGCCACAACCATCGTCAGTCACTGCCGCCGCCTAGTGTGTGAGTGCCGCCATCGCCGTCGCCTGCTACTCTTCATTGGGTTTGTCCTAATTTCTATTTTCCGTTTTAGATCTGTCGATTTTGACTTTCTTATGTTATTATGTCATTCAATTTTCTCTAATAAGATATAATCATAGAGCTTTACAACCAATTCACCAACACAGACACAACCATTTATTTTATTCTGACACAACCTTTTTTCATTTTTAAACACAACCGTTCATAAAATGAGACATGACTTTCTCAAACAAAAAGACATAACCAGTATTTAGCCGAAATAAAAAAGGTTATGATCGGAAGCAAAAATAGCAAAAGGAAACTTACCGTGAACTAAAATAATTTTATTTTTGTTTTACGATTAACTTGCAAAAAGAAAACGAACTAGTAAGGATTAGGTTTTACTAGTGGTTAAGGAGACGAAAAAGCCTTGCGATGGAAGAGTTGAAAAATGTGATTGCAAAAGATGGAGAAAGAAAGGAAGACAAGAGGGTGGTGTTTGTAGGATGAAGACGAGAGAGTTATGTCGTGGGAGAAGAAAGGAAGATGAGAGGGAAATGTGAGAGAGTGATGAGGGATTTAATGAGAGAGTGTGTGACATGCGCACGTTTTGAGAGAGTCGGACACGTTTTCCTGTTTTGTTGGGACTGAGACGCCGTAAGTAGTTATTGCCCCAAGTGTGCACCGAATGTGCAATAATCATGGTTCTATATAAATATAGGAACAAGATTTATAACACAATCACAATAAACTTGACAAACCATTTGTAGAAACATTTTCAAAAAATGTCTTGTAGGCCACATTCATAGTGCAACATTTTGTTATTCTAACGTATGTTATTTTGTTTACATCATTTACCAACATACCATACATCAAACCAACCTCCATTATAAAGTTTATATAATTAGATAAACTTCTCATAGCCAAAACTAAGAAAACCATAACGTTTTCCCTGATCAATTTTACCTCAACCTCGTTACCACGAGTATCTTTGAAGATTAAGTTTGGCAACAATTATTCTGTTTGTAATTATTCCAAAAAAATGATGACAACTAACATAAGGGTTGGAGGGGAAAAAAATAAAGAAACATATAAATTGGACTAACAACATTAAATTATCATAAAGTCAAACAACAACGATTTTTACAAAAATTAACAAAAATATAAAGCTACCTCGTCAGGGTTGATTTGGAGGTAGAAATGATGAAAAGTGTGTTGAGTCCTCGATTTGGAGGAAGAAGCCATTGTTCACCTGATCATTTAGAGAACACAAAAATTAATTACATAAATGAAAAAACAAATTTAAAAATTGAAAAGAGTTTCATAGGAGAACCTAACATACCTATTGTATGCAGCAGCAATTGAATGAAAACTTGAGAGCACGCAAAATTGTATCTGACAATGACTCTATTTATAATGTATTGGTATGAGATTAATTTACTTTCTACCTCTTCATATTTCACACGTAAATCAACATGCATTTAATTATAAAAAGAATTTTTGTCTTTCTAGAATGACTATTCTCAACCTCCAAGAAAATTTACACTATTTCAAAGGGCATTGTTTACCAATGCATAGCAATGTAATAAATATTTTGATAAAAAAAGGGAAATTGCTTACCAACTGTGGAAAACAGAGAAGCTTTAAAAGATTTAGACAATCAAGAGAATGGGTCAATGATATTATTGTTAGAATTAATGATTTACATCATATCAAATTATATTGACTCTCCCACTAAGTGTTGGACGGCAACTAAAAAAGAGTTAGGTATCAATAAACAATTGATAATATTTTCATTTATAAAAAATAAAATAACAAAAAAGTCTCATTGAACAAAAGTTTTGGATACTTTCATAGGGAACGGTTATTAAACAGTAGTATACCAAATCAACATTCTCTATTAAACCATTACATACTCTATAGATTATTAATATAATATAATGTGTAACAGATTCCCAAGACACGGTAAATGATAAAGCAGTTAAAAAAAATATTCAATGCATTTAATGGTGGAGATAATTTCGAAATGTAAAATGCACATTGACTCTCCCACTAAGTTTTTGGACGGCAACTAAAAAGGAATGTGGTATCAATAAACAATTAATATTTTCATTTATAAAACAGAAAAATCTCATTGGAACAAATGTTTTGAACACTTTTGGAGGGTAGTATACCAATTCAGCATTTTTCACTTGCTCTATAAATTATTAATATGAATATGATAGGATAAAATAACTAAATATAAACCCTAATCTAAATCTTAACCGACAAGTTTGTTATCCTTTCTTTATTATTATCATTCTTATTTGACGTGATTATCCTTTATTTCTTTTATTTTCTTT
Source organism: Nissolia schottii (assembly GCA_003254905.1). Classification (NCBI taxonomy): domain Eukaryota; kingdom Viridiplantae; phylum Streptophyta; class Magnoliopsida; order Fabales; family Fabaceae; genus Nissolia; species Nissolia schottii. The sequence continues at coordinate 73,007 of QANU01112879.1, forward strand.
ATATGGCTTCTTCCTTTGTTTAAAAAGAAGCCACCGTGCAATCTTAGAGGCTTGTTTTGAGCCCGAATGAAACATGGATTTTTATAGCCCAACATGTGTTCAAGGAATTCTCCAATAATTCAAAATTGTTGGGTCCGCATGGTCACATTGATGAGTGTCTATTTTGAAAATTAGATGGGACACATCAGTTGGGCTGTTTTGCTACATGACATTAGATTGATGGTGATTTCGTGTTTAAAGTTAGACACTCGAATCTATGACATTTGATTTGATTATTAAGGATGAATATGTCCGTAATTGTGAGTAATTGTTTTCTTGTTAAGCATTTATATATATGTAGTTCTCCATATTCCTCATTGTAGCAGATTATAGGAGTACAGGATTACCGTCATTGGATTGGTGAAATGATTTTGGCTTTATTTGGACATTGTTGATGATTTTTATGTATATCATTTTAAAGAAATTCCTAAGCACAAGTTTAGCCTACCATCTTTTGGGCAGCGGGTCATGCTTGGTGGGACACATAATAAAGATGGTAAGACTCATTTTTATTGTGTGTGCCCAATAATGATGTGTTAGACTTGTGCCAACACAAGAATTTCTCGAGATTTTATGTTCATCGGATATAATGCTGCTGGTTTTCAGGATAATGAACCATTGATGAGGGCAGTGTCAAAGCTCATCAACCTTAAAAAAAGGTTGGATACAACATGTTAGTAATATTTGGGTATCCCCTTCATTTAATGGTATAGATAGATGAATATTGATCTGTTTGCTGATGTTTACTTCCGTCAAAGTGGCTGTCTCTTCCATGAGGTTGTAGATGAGGAAGTATCATTGCTCCTCTAGTACATCATTTCATTTCATGAACCTTATGTTGCTTCTCCTTGCTGCTTCTGCACCATTGTATAGACCATTCCTTATGTTATTATCTCGTTAAGTTGGTGCTTATTGGATTTGTGAAATAGTGCTTAAAAAAAAAAAAGAGATGGGCCCTGAAGAAGTTCAAAATCCATAAGCTTTTCTTTATACATGTCAGCGATTAAGAAGACAAAGAATGAAGACCATAAAGAATGAACATGACCCAAAAGAGGAAATCAAAGTAATAAGAATGCCTCGTACGAGGTGGAGTATGCCCAAAATTGACATTCTCATAAATCTAAATCAAGGAGGCCATTTTGTTCATCATTATCAACCACAATATGATCCTCCTCTTCTATTATGATGGCCCTCAGAGCAAGCTCCTCAGCTCTCTTGCTCTGCTGCCCCCAATCCGTTTTAGCCAATGTGCAAACCATCATACAGAAACAAGAAACCTGCGCCGCCAACATCCCAAACCACAAACCTTTGAGCTGATATCCCTCCACAAAAGCCGCAAAAATCGCAACGGGCAAACCGATTAAATAAAACGCACACAAATTGATCCTGGCGCCAACATAAGGCCTAGCGGTCCCAGACAAAATCCCACACCCTACAGTTTGAGGCCAATTCCCAATCTCACACAGCCCCAAAATCGGAAGAACAGTTGTGACCATGTCAATGATTTGTCCCTCGCTGGTAAAGAGTGTCCCCCAAAGCTTTCTCAGAAATGTCAAGCAGATAAATGCCGTCACCCCAAGTGCAAATGAAATGAAAATCCCTATCGTGGCAGTATTTTGGGCACGGCAAGGTTGCCCTGCGCCTAGCGAGTGACCAATCCTAGTGGTTAGCGCAGCACTTAGTGAGAATGGAAATGTGTACAAGAATCCAGTGGTTTGAATTAGGATGCCCATCGTAGCAACCGTGGATTGTGGGTCCCTCAGTAATCCACATAGGAACAGCATTATCTCATAGCACCACCACTCCAAGCACACGGAGATGCAACTGGGTAACGCCAAACTCAACAAAGGCCCCCAATCACGAAAAGCTGTGAAAATTGTGGCTCCTTCCCAAGGCTTAAGTGGTTTATTTGACAAAAATAGGTAAAGCATTATGCCTAAAATCATGTTAATTGAGTTCAATCCGGTGGCTAGTGCAATTCCTTTCACGCCTAAGTTTAAATATGTGGCAAGGAAATAATTAATTGGAAGGTGCAGAATTGCCGCGCAAGAGGCTGATATCGTTAGCGGGGCGGTTAGGCCTTGTGTCCTTAGGAAGGTCCTTAATGGGTTGAGATGGGCCTGGGCCAGAAGCTCGGGGATTGAGAACACCATGTAGAGTTGCGCAACCCTCGTGACTTCGGGGTCCTGGCCCAACCCGTTAAGAATTGGGCCCATGTTGAGCCATAGGAGCGAGATAAGCACGGAGACGGATAGGAGGAGGCAGAGGGTCTTGAAGAATGTTTGGCTTAGGAGTGACCATCTTTTGGCACCGTATGCCTGGCAGCAAATTGGGTCCATTCCCATGGTGAGGCCCTTGAGGACTGAGTTGGCGGTTATGTTGGCGAAACCGATTGCAAGGGCTCCGCCGGCTAGCTCCACCTTGCCCTGGCGACCCAAGAAGAGCATGGAGATTGCGGATCGAGAGTATAGGAGCATGTTGGTCATCATTATGGGGCATGAAATCTTTGCAAGAGATCTTAACTCTTCGGTTACCTGCATGCACATTTCTCAGGAAAATCAATATTATGCACACTATGGAGTATAGAATATATAGTCACAAATTTGCCAGAATTTAAACAAGATTCAAGGTCATGAAGAGTAATTGGATGAGTTATAAGAGTGAAGACACCGCATCCACCCAATAGAATAATAATAATAATAATAAGGGTTCCAATAAATTAGAGCCAAAATTACATTTGAGATTTACTAATATTGAACTGTTACACATGTTTATATATTTTTTATTTTTGGGTTTTTATCCTATTTTACTATGGCAAAAAAAATTCTATCTCCTAAATTTCATTCTAAAAAAATATTTCACCCTTCAAAATTTTATATATTTAAAAATACTTTGAAACATGAGAATACTTCATTCGTTTCAATTTAATTTACATGTCTAGCTTTTGGCAACTAGGTCAAATATATAAAATCTTAAATGATAAAAAATTGGACAGTTGAATGGAAGTGGATGGATTTTGGAGATACATTATCCCTCTACTTTAATGTATAAAATTTTGAAGAGCAATGTTTTTTTTTAAAATAAGTTAAGAGACAGAAAAAAAAATTTCCCCATAATAAAACGAGGTAAAATACGGTGTGTATATACACATACACTTCACTTTAATTAGGTAGAGTGAAGTGTAACTTTTTTTAATCTAATTTGGATATAGTGTAATATTGTTAAATTTTAAGGAATAAAATGTAAAATTAACTCTAGTTAAAAGTAAAGTGTAATATTGATGAATTTTAACGAGTATCATAATTATAACTTACCTAAAAAAATGATGATACAAAACACTCATTTTTCTATATTATGTTGCATAGACCATTCATAGAGTCTAGAGTGCGACAGAGAGGGCGCAAGTTAAAATGCGGTAATTGCAATTATTTGAGCAACTTAGGCAATTAGGCAAAGGTTATGCATTGCACATAACCTAGTTATTATTTTATAACAACTTCACATCACAGGTGCCAAAGAAGACATTTTCTACGGAGGATATTTGGAACGGAGGTCCGTGATCAGTGACCAATGCAGTCTTTGAAACATTATTGGATACGATATTGTTTCCACTAATTATGGGATTTCCAAAATGCTAAATGGCAGAAGATCGATATTGTCAGAATTTGTTTCTTGGAATATTAGTGTGATATATTTACTGATTTTTAGACCACCAAACCCATCATATTATTATTATTTTTTTGTGTGATTAATGTTTAGGTGACTCACCGTCGTCAGTAATTTTATCACAATCATCTATCTACCAAATCGAATTAAGGTGATTCTTACATTTGCATTTTTATTTATATAAATATGAGGTCGTTCCCTTAACCACTCACTATTTATTTTACTATATGCAAAACAAACACGAAAACACAGGAAAGAGATGATAGTAACGAACCTCAGAAAGAGAGAGGTTTGGGAGAAGTGGAGTGAGGAAGTGATGAAGGCCTTGAATGAATCCGCCACAGCCATTATTGTTAGTGTTGCTGCTGGTTCCTTCTCCAGCTTTCATTATTCTCTGCTCATGGTTGTCTCCTCCTCCTCCTCCCACCTTTGAAACCACCGAAGGGTCCCCACCATCACCAACAATTCCTCGAGATTCAGCAGTACCCGTGCACATGTTCTTGATGAAAAAGTTTTTTTTTAAGGATAAAAGAAGCTTAACAAAAATAACAATTTAAGAGAGATCACAAGTATTCTATTATCGGAGACAATCTTGTTTGAGCCGAATAAGAATATTTGAATGATAAAGTTTTCCTTTATGAGATTTAACAAGCTTTCATACTCGAGACCTTTAGTTAAGATGGAGCGCCATAATATATAAATATAAAAGACTCAATAAAAACTTATATTATTCTGATAAATAAGTTTTGATAAAAATTATGATTTTCTAGTGTTCTTTTTTGTTTAAACATGGGAAAACGTAAACAATCGAAAGCAAGCACATCGATCCTTCTAAACCGCTAAGAGAGCAAAAAAGAATAGAACCAAAAAGGGAAGAACCGAAGGCTTTAAAAGTGATGAAATAACACCCAACTTTTGTTCAAGTGTTGGTTTTTAAACTACTGACTGCATAAAAACTGTATAAGGAACATTTTCTCCCTAAATATCATAAAAGAAAAAAGGCTTAACTTCGAAGGGAACAGAAAAAGAACCAAACCTTGATATCCAAAAATCTCAAGGATGTTCTAGTAAGGCCTCTCAGCTCTCCTTGGCCATGGCATTGGCAGTGTAAACCTTTATCAGTAATAAGTACGTTCCCTAAACCTGCGTGTTCAATTTATACTTGTACCCAATATCGTATTCACTTAAATTAATTGACATTACTTCACCTTTATTGTTTGGTTTGTTAAGAGAGATGTATAAAATCATTTTATTGCTTCTACCTATCAGTCTAAGTTTTTGGAAGAGATGATTGTTGATATGATATTAGAATTTCTATCAAAAAAAGGTTTAAAGTTCAATCATTATTGATTTCTATTTTAAAAATTGTCCATACTTTAAATCAAAAGAATCTTTCTATGAAGGGACGTGTTAAAAGAAGTATAAAATTATTAAAATAGTCTACTCATCAATTTAATCTTTTGGGAAGATAATTTTTAATCATCATCAGATTTTTTTTTAACAACAAATAATTATAATAATAATTATCTAATGTGTCCATGTCAATATCCCGTGAACTGAAATCTGTGTAAAGTGATGAAGTAAATATAATACTAACTTTTCATTCATACTTTATTCAAACTAAACTTGTCTTCCACATATGATTCGACCCTAAGTATTTTCAGGGATAAGATGACAACAAAGTGATATAGAATATTGTACCCAAAAGATAAAGTTAAATAGAACATTTATTAAAATAATAATATTTATATATGTATATTTTATAGTGAAATTCATCATAGCTTAAATTTACGACCTTTATTCAAATTATTATATTTGTCTAGATCGTTTGAACAAATTGCAAGTTCCATATTGAAAACAAAAGGTGACTCTTAAAATTTGTGCATCAATTAAAAAGTGATGAACAATAGCAAAACCCAATTTAATTTCACAAGTAGAGTTAGCTGTATGAATCGAATGATTGCATTGTAATATAGCACAAGGAGAGTAGAACTATGAGAGAGGAGTCACCAAGCATCAAGGATTCTTGAATGTTGAATATTAATTAAGAGCAACTCAACTTTGATTTCTTCTTCCTATATGACTCTATTAGATTATTTTATTACAATATATCTCTACATATGCCCATAATTTTTTTAATGGAAAATTCTGAATTTATTTATCTACTAAATAAGAATTTAGGAGAGGGACCAAAAGCTCAAAAGGGACCTCGATCCAATTTACAGTATTGTGGTATCTTTAGTTGGTGGACCAAGTTCCATGACACAATTAACCAATATGGTTGTCTTGAATGTACAATATGGTTGTTTTCTTCTATATTTGATTTGATGTCAACTAGGCAAAAATATAGTACTAGGTAGGAGTTGTCAACGTACGTATGGTTGCAATAGTGCAGCAAGCACGAAAAGGGTTAGAATAAGTAACATGAGTAGCATAATTAAGTATTTGGTTTGCAAGGGGATGATGGGAAGAACTGTCATCATGTTGCAAAGTAAAAGCACGTGAAGGCTTATTCTTCTTCCTAACCCTCTGGCTACCTTGTTAACTAGTGAGATATCATGTCCACTTATTCATTATTTATTATTAGATAAATTTTAATTAACTGTAGGTCTTTTTTAAATCTGATTCAATAATGAATAACGAGTTATTGTCTAATATAAAATAAGTTTAAATAACCAAGTACCATTAACTACCCATTCATTATGTACCCACATGTTTTTCCACATTGCTAATGGACTTCTTTTCAAATGTGTTTGTCATTAGCTTTATGGTTAAACAAGTAATTTATTTGCACGCTCTTAATTAGGGTAATATATATTGGTTAACATTTGGTTAACATTAGTTTACTATATATCCTATCAAAAGAAAAAATTTACTATATAATATATTTTTATCCTTTTATACATTTTGATATTAAATTTAAGAAAACGTATATAGTTAAAACGATTTTTGCTACCTAACCTCATTAAATCACTACTTACTAAGCACGCACCCAATATTTACAATCAACCAATGCTATAAAAATTTCATCAAACTAAGTAAAAAAATTCTTTCTCTATTCTCCAATGTTAGTTCCTTTTACTTTTTTGGATTCATTGATAAACTCATAATCTTAAGATTTTGGGTCAATATATGTGGCGTTTGTTCCGTTGTGTATTTTCTCAGTTACTCCATTAATTTGAATTTCCTCCGAGTTTAGATTCCTCCTCCCAACAAGTGATATTAGAGCCTTTGGCTTGAATCTAATTTGCCAAGTATTTGAAATTTGCTCATAATGTTTGCACCTAGGTTGTCCTAGCCTAACTGCATGTTCATTGAGTAATGTGATTTCTTACTTAGTCAGTTGATTTAAATCTCCTCTAAGTTTAAACTCCTCTTGCTAAGCCAATGTTGCAAATTAAATATACACACCATACATATCCCTAGAACTATACTACCATTCATTTCGCACACAGCACATTAAGGGTTTACAGGGCCTAGTCAACACTACAAAAGGCAGCGGTTGAAAAATCATTTAGCGACGGTTTTGAACCGCCACCTGAAGCAAATTGCGACAGTTCTGCAACCGCCGTTAAATCCACAAGCTTATAGCAGCGGTTCATAACCGCCGCTAGGTATAAAAATTATTTTTAAAAAAATATTTCATCTTCATTTTAGTTTCAGTAAACCTATCAAATACGAACCATCATCACCTAATTCACTTCAACCTTTCCCTCCCCAAGATCCTCCTCCTCAGGTATTATTATTATCATCCAAATACATTTAACGCAATAATCCATCTAATATTCTTTAATGTTTTTCAAGCTTTCAACATATTAGTGTCCAATCGATCTTTTCCATTTCATATTTCAATTAAGAGGATTTTAAGTTAATAAATTAAAAATACATCAAGTCCATGCCTAATTCCATTCTAAAGTGGATGGGAGACAATAGTAGTGAGTTGGGGGAATAATAAGGATTGGCATGATTTAAACTTCAATATAAAATAACAAAAAAAAGGACGATAAGATAACTGTTTCATTTTAAGGTAACTATCTCTAGTTTCGATTCTAGCATTACATGTCCCCAGGAGACACAATTTAATACAACGTCTAGACAAATACACTTGAGATTAAGTGCAAGACAATAGTATTTTTATTTTCTTTGATGCTATGAGGCAGTAAATTAACACTAAACACAAAGTACTTTCTTAACCGCCGCAAAGAGAAAGTACTTTGTGGCGGTTAGCCTCAACAGCCACAAAATACAAAATCTGCGTGAAAGTAATGTATCACCACCAATTTAAATTAGACTACGGCGGTTGGAGTCAACAGCCGATAAATACAATTTCCATTGCTTTAGTGGCAGTTAAGAAGCAACCGCCGCTAACCAACCACCACTAATTTCCGCTTTTGTTGTAGTGCAAGTCCAACCTGACAACCCGGTTCTAGCCTAAGCTATTTGGACATGGCTTGGCCTAATTTATGTGAAAATTGGGTTGAGCAAGCAAAAAATAAAATAATCTAATTATTATTAAGGACAGACTCAAGTTACTATTAGGCCGCCAAACTTGACTGTATATATGCATAAATAATTTTTATTCTTTTTTCACCCTTACTCCCATAATCACTTTCCCTCATTTAATTTGTATGTTGGAGCTCGTCTCTGGCTCCCTACAATGGCATAGGCAGACTCATGAGGCCATAACCCATGCACTCACCCACAATTAATCTCCTTTGACAGGTTTAGTTGATACACATGTTCTTTTCTTTAATTTAATTTCCTGATTATGTTTGGATTTAATAATAAATTTATGCATAAATGGCTTTCTCGTGTGGAGGTGTTGGCGAGAACTGGTTTTAAAATGAGGAAGGACCAAGAGGCAAGAAATATTATTGGTATGTATCCGGATTTATGATTTTTCAACCCAAGAACCCAAACATCCAACCCGATCAATCAATTAACTATTTTTTTTTAATCTATTTCTAATCTTTTTTTTATAGTTTTGCACTTAGTTTTTATTTATATTTATTTAAAAAAATTATCTATTTACATCGTTATTAATAAGTAAATTATCATCAAACTTTTGAAATAAGAATAAAAATTTGGCTGGAGCTATTAGCACTTCTGTTTGTTTATTCATACTTCCACTATTAACTTTTTAACATTAATTTCCTAAACTATCAGCATTCCATACCATTTTCTACGGCCACTTCTTTTGTCCATAGTAACTCACTTTTAACAAATTTATTTGCTAATTTCTTTAAAATCCTCTTTCTTATTTTTTTTATTGTTTTTATTTATTCCAAAGTTGAATTATTAATGCATCAAATCATCAAGTAACAAAACAACAATAAAATTAAACAAATTTTATAAAAGTACTATTATCCTTCCTTAATCAAACTAATTGTATTAAAATAATTTTACTATAACCCAAAATTTTATTTAATTTTTTAGGTCTTTTAATTTTTTTTAAATCATTGTTGATTTTATTATTATTATTATTATTATTATTATGTTTTGCCAAAGGTAAAAATTTCACTGCAAATACCAAAACATTATAAAGGGGTACAAATACCACAGCAGATAACCAGCGGGATAACCCAGAGATGCTGAAGTAGACTTAACAACAAATCGATATAAAGATAAAGAATTATAGAGGGAAGCGGGACATATATTAAGACGCTAAAATTCATCTACCAGGAGAAGACTATTAGTAATAATCTCCTTCATGGTTATAATTTTGTTCTAAAAAATTTTAATATTTCTAGCAAGTCAGATTCTCTAAATAGTAAAAGCAATGACCTCAAGAGATGGCGGAGAGAAGAGAGTCATTTTTTGATAATTAAGTAAATCATTGTTGACTTTACAATTTTAAAAATTAAGTATTTTATGATTTTATAAATTTACTTATTTAATATAAATTTAAAATTTAAGTAAACAAGTTTTTCAAAAATATTTTAAAATACCCTTATCTTTTACAATTAAATTAATAACAACGTTTAACAACACAATTTTTTAAAAAAAAATACATAAGGTTAAATTTTGGTAAGTAATAGAAAAAAGTAAAGGAAATAATTTAAATAATACCTATATTTAATTAATGTTGTGATGATATAGATTGTTTAGACGTTGAATTCAATCTTTACCTTTGTTTTTTAAAGATATAATATCTTTGACGGCTATGTATTGTAATATTTTTTAAAAAATATATGATACAAAAATTATATAAACTTTTATATATATGTGTGTGTCAAATTTTGAAATCAAAAAAATAGTTTCTAATAAGCTTAACACCTAAATTTATCATATTTTAAGAATTCTTTAAAAGACTTTAGATCACGTTAATTTGATTTTGAAAGTTTTAATTTATATTAAATAAGTAAAATATAAATTCATGCTAAAATACAAAAAATAAGGCTGATAATAAAAAAAATTAAAATCCTTTTAAGAATTTAAGCAAAATTAAGATTTTTTAATAATATAAAATAAAATTAAAAATTAAATTGATAAGAAAGAAAAGTATTTTGGTTTTAGATAAATTAGTAAATAAATTTCTTTAGTGAGAATGACAATAACAACTCATATAAGATAATGTTTAAAAGTTAATGTATATAAGCTAATTGTGAAAGTGTAAATGGCATTCTAAAACCTTTTGAAAAGTACAATTTCTCTTTTTAAATTTTTGCTACAAGCCAATGACCTGAACTAAACTAGACTAATCCCACTATAAAAAATTTTAAAAAAAAAACCAACCTAATGTTAATCGAATTGATTTGGTTTAGGTTTGGCAAAAAAAAAAAGTTTTAAAAACAAATCAAATTAACTCAATTAAATTTGATTGGTTCGAATTTGTTTTTTATTCAAACCCAAACCAAATTAAACCGATCGATTACGGTAAATAAGAACAATGTAACATAAAGGTCAGGGATGACTTTTACTTTTATAGTTCCTGTCTGCATAATGCCTTTAAGGTGTAAAGATACAAATTGCAATTGATGAAGACTAAAAAGTTCTTCAACAGTGAAAGCTGATAAGGATTTTAAGTAAATGAAGAAATTTTTTTTTCAAGTCGTACGTTCCTTAATTGCTTTCTACGTTAATAATTTGGTGTTAGTACCAAAAGTAGAACAAAAAGCATTTAGTACCAAAAGTAGAACAAAAAGCAAAAAACTGAAGTGCGAAAATGGAAATAGATCCTTTTTTTTTTACACTTAGGATGACTATAGTAAATGACAATTAACCGTATCTTTATAATTTAGTTCACACGAAATGGTAAACTGTTAATCATAAAAAATAATTTCATTTTTATGAGTGAAGATTGAATCTCAACTTTATGATCAAGATACAATATAAACTACTATTATGTTACACCTCATGATTAAATAGATCCTTCTCTTAAAACTGGATTATATGCACTAATTGCAGACCGTACAAATATACAGCTAGGAAGCATGAATAAGTGGGAAGAGCGTGTCTATATGCATTGCAAGAGCCAACTTCCAGGGTGTGGCTATATTCTTCTATTAATTAGCGTATAGGATGTCGTATAAACATCTTATATTTATTATTAGATGAAATTTTAATAAAATTTATATTTTAAAGATATCTTATTTAATAGTAAATAAATGTGAGTTAATATGGTATTTCACACTAAAATAAATAAAAATGACATATTTCTTAAATATAGGCTATTGTTAGTTTCAACTCATTAACGAAATTAAGAAATTGAGAAAGAAAAGAGTTTTTTAAAAGTGAATTGTATTAATATTTAATTAATTAAAAGATAAAGAAAGACGAAAAAAATCTCTGGAAACTTGAAACCTAGAGTTGCCTAGACAAGTACAATATCGGCTCTTATTAAAGGCAGGAGGTTAAAGAATTATAAAATACTATTAATAGTTATTACTATTTTTACCAACGAGAGTGCTCCAAGTGGTAAGCGGCTTGATATCGCTTAAGTAAGGTCCCGAGTTCGAGATCTTGGGTATGTAGTTATTCCCGCTGAGAGACAAACCCAACATAGCTAGGTGTGCGACCCGGATTAGTTAAGGCTAAAGCCTTAGATACCGAGCAGTCAACCTATAATAGTTATTACTATTTAAGTTAATCATTTAAAGAAAAATATTAGTTACCTTTTCAATTTTAATAGTAATAATAAAGAATATATAATTATACCTTTCATTTAATAATAATTTTCGTTTTAATTTTTTTAAACCTATGTCGTAGGGACACAATAACAAAATTCATACAATAAGTTTATTGAACAAAATTCATACAAAATTGATATGACTGATGGGATTAAACATGATAATATAATGTCAAAAATATATAGTATATGACTTTGTTGTGTAAGCCTTAATAAAAGGTTAATACTTTTAAATATGAATTTAATTTCTATCTATTGATAATGTAAAGTTTTTTTTATTTTATCAACTAATTAAATTTTTTTTATATGTATGACTTTTATAGGAGTTAGAGAGAATGTCAACCATTTATGTTAATGTGACCAAATTTGATTGATTAACAGAGTAATTTTTTTTTTCAATCGTCAGTAGATAAAAATTAAACTCTAAAAATATTTGATACGTGATTGTATAAGATTTTGTATTACGCGAGATAGTATTATCCTTTTACTATCATAAAGAAAATCTTAAAAGGAAAAAATCTATTGGAAAACAAAATTATAATGAAAATTTAATAGTAATTTTTATTGATTACAAATTAAAAAATAAATATTATTGTTCAAATTTTTCTTGTTTTTTAGTGTAACTATTTAACATATTTCTTGTTTTTTCTTATATTAAAATTATATTTTATATTAAATAATATTAATATTATTTATTTATATATTTTTAATAAGCGTTTACCATTGTCATAAAATATAAAAATATCATCAAATACAAACTATAATCTCTATTATATATTTTAATATTTCCTGAATTCTTAACTAAAGTTCAATATAATTATTTGATAATTAATATTTTAATTTTAATTATTATGTAATTTATATATAAATATAATTTATATTATAAAATTTTCATTAATATTTTAATAACTTTTTATTATTTAATTATTTTTATTAATAAGTATTATCATTTAGTTATTGTCTATTATTTTAATTATTAATGATTTTCATTATTATTTACTTATATATTTTTATTATTATTTTCCTAAGTATAAACACATCAGAGAGGGGAAAAGAAAAAAAGAGTTTTATAAATCGATGCAATCCCTCATTTCAAGACTTGATTGAGTTGCACATCATTTTGATATAGTATAACATAATGAGAGATTTTAGGCAGAGTTTAGTAAGCGTATTGAGACAGAAAATATGAAGACAATGGGGGACACAAACATGTTTAAAAAAGAAAAAGAAAACATAAAACTTTAAATTTTCTTGGTTTTAGAATAATTTTTTTAACTAATTTTATACATCTAAAGAAGAAAAATACAAAAGAGATGTTTGAGACGCAAATAACGTGTCTCTGCCACACCTCCAAAACAGAGGGGTTGTGAGTAGGGGAATGAAGTAGCATACACAATAGAGAAGTAAGCATGTTGCTCTGATGAACTGATGCAAAGAGAAGAGATGAAAGTTTGTTATGAAACGGTTATGCCTCATGGTTGTTACCAAGCACGTGGGATTTGGTAGATGTAGTTAAATTAGTTAAGTTAATATCATTGTAATTTGATTGTAATTTCAGTAGGATTTTGGCTTGTATATAAACTGAATTCATTCACAAATAATGTAGAAGATTCATTTTGCACAATTCATCATTCATTGAGCCATCTTGAATCCTCTCAACTTTTCTCTCATTTTTTCTCTACTTTCTCTCATTTTCTCTCATTATGATTAGCTTGCTGCACAATGATTTTGAATTTCTACATGGTATTAGAGCTTTAGATTTGAAGCTTTATTGCGCCATTAGAATTCAATTCTGTAGTTCAACTTTGTTTTGATTCATTCGATCATGTCATGACTCTTAATCATCCAATGCGATTTCAAAGCTTCTCATCATCCTTCTTGGTTTCTTGCACGGTCTGTAGCTCAAAGCACTGAATTTTTGAAATCCTGTTGAATTTAATCTGAATTTCAGGATTTCTTCAGAATTCAACCGCATCTGAGTATATACTATCACTGAATCTCAGAACATTGCAATTAGCAACCTCTTTCCTTGAGGTTTCTAGATAGTTTGCAGTGTACAAGTTTGGTGAGTTTAGCTACAAGTTTGGTGTGTTTAGCTCATAGCTAATTGCCGAATAAGCTGCTTAAATCAAATTTCATGGAGGTTCCACCGATTGTAACCTCATCATCACCAATTTCTGAGAGTGGAAGTTCTGGACAAGCTGTTGATAATGGAAGCCACAGTAACCACGACTATAATGCCATGGCAGATCTAAATTACTTCATCCGCATATGCTACTATTGGTTACCAGCTTGTTTTTGACTTTGTCATTCACTATCTTAATTTAAATATTTTGTCATTGTTATGTTTTGTTGTCTTCTTCAGTACCATAAACTTAAACTAAGACAGTGACAAAATATTAAATTAAGACAATGAGTAACAGAGTTAATAAGAAGTGGGTAACTAATAGAAGTATATTAGTAGGAGTTAATGCAGAGTGACATAATGATAATAAACAAGATTACATCTAAACCCTAAATCCTAAACCTTAAACCAACATAAAAGTACTAGCTATTACATAAAAGTCATTATTACTCCCCCAAGCTGATACTTAACCATCTAGTTCCTTAATGTTGTTGGTCTCGGGGTCGTAATACTTGTCAAGAGAAACCAAACCCCAATCAAACTCTAGAACAAGATGCTTAACTCGACCCATCACTAACTCAAAGCATCTACTGCCTCCTTCAATAACTTCAAGCAGGCATCATACTCCTTCTTCATCTCGCCAGCCTTGGATGATTTCTCCTCAGTTGTAGCCCTGACCCTGCAGCATCTGATTCAAACTTCTTCGCCCTCCCCTCTGAAACAGCCAACTGCGCCAACAGCCAACAGCATCGGTGGTGGTGGTGGTGGCAGCAGTCCTTTGGTTTTCTTCTGGTGGCGACAATGGCAGTGGCACCGGTGAAACAACCGGAGGAGGACCGTCGAGAGGATGCGGAGGAGGAGGTTTTATAGTGGAAGTGAGGGAGGGAGAGCTGGAGAACGTCTATATATATACTTATTACCGTCGTATTAATATGACATTACCATCCGACAAAATAGACGGTAATTACACTGACTACCAAAAAACGTGCGCATGGGAAAACACAACCACAATAAAACATGTGAAGTTTGAGGTTGTTACCGTCAGAAAAAACCGACGGTAATGGGTTCAATGTCACAATGGGTTAGAAAAGGTGCCTTTTGAGATTCGGACCCTATTACTATCGAATATTTCTAACGGTAATGCTTTCGTTTAATAACACGCCAAATGGCGCCAATTATTATCTTTGGTTTTAGTGTCGGTTTCTTGTTTCTGACAGTAATCGTGACCAAAATTAACTCGGTTCGCCTTTATTGCATTTACCATCGGAATTTGTTGTTTTTTCTGAAGTAAAACCGTCGAATGGTGTTCTGGCGGTAATTGACCGATGGTAATTTGCTATTTTCTAGTAGTGTGTGTTGTTTTTTGTGTGAAATATATTTAGAGATTATATCTTCAGATAAAGAATAGACTCACAAATTGATAGTTAGTTCAAAGTATAAAATGCATTTGTTTCGTATTAAATTTAGACTTGATGCTTCTTTTCGCTTTTAAGTGTGCCGTTAGAATTATTTATATAAAAAAAATTTCTTATTGAAAATAATTGTGTGATAGTATTTAGCTATTAATGTATGATGCTTGCTTTTCCACCTACTTGCCTTGCCTGAGTTCAATTATATGCGGCAACTAAAACGAATGATGGATGACGATGCTTTGGCCCCCTTTTACTCGAGCACTTCGCTTTAGATTAACGTTTGATTGGAGAGTATTTTTTATTATATACTGTTGAGTCAGTTAATAACTAATATAATATTACCGTGTGACATAAAAAGAGATACAGAATCATATCCTTCGCGTTCAATTTATGTGCACCAGTGTATAAAAAGCTTAGTTGTTTAATTGGTTCATTAAATTATAGGACTAGGACTGCAATATTCATTGGGCAACTTCGAACTCCAAAAGTGACATATTAGACAAAATCATCAAATCTATATAGTGCCGCCTCAGCATAGGAAACATATAGGGGTAATTAACCAGCTATACTTCACTCATGGTCCAATAATCAATGTCAACAAAATCCACTCGTGTACATTTTATGGGCTGATTAATGGACCACAACACTATGTCTCCCAACATGGTTTATGTCAATAGGTACTATATATTTAATAAAGTCGCATATAATTGCCGAAAGAATGTTACTAATTAAGATATGACAATTCATGCATTATAGATTTAATCGGATCTATGAACATCAAGAGAATATAAATTTAGATAAATAACATGACCACCTTATTAGATTCACGATACTAGGCATCATCCACAAATCCTGTTGTAAAGAGAATGTATACTCACATGAGTACATTAGACGCAGGAGAACTCACTTATTTCTAATCTCCTATTCGAAGAGCTATATCTATGGAATAGTAGCCATCAATAATTTCTAGAGAGGAGTGAGGATCATGTCTAAAGAAGCATTACAATTGTGTTCATCGAAGACCTAGTTACTATAGGTCTCAAGCTACACAACATTCCAACACACTAACATTGAGCCTTAGCCCTAGTGACTTCCAAAATCACATAATTACATGAGTTTCCAGCTATCCATTCAACCAATTTTATAAAATAAAAAATTGTGTTAATCATAGTAGCAAAAACATAAAAAAAATTCTAACATTATTACTTACCATTTATCATTTTTTCCATCATTTGATTATAGAGATCTTATTAAAATTTGTACACAACTAGGGTCTTGTTTGCTATATATTATATATGGGTTTCACTAACAAGTATTTTAAGAGAACTTGTTAAAAAATCTAAAATGACATTACGAGAAAAATGTCCTATATCGACGAATATATATTATGTTTGCTATATATATATATTATTTGTTGAAAGTTCCAACGAATATTATCCGTTGGACGCTCTGACGGATTTTAGGGGCCAAATTTGTCAAAAAATGTTTGAAGAACTGTTAAGCCCAAACGTACTGACACATTATATGTTTGTTGGGAAATGAGTAACAAGCACTAAGCATCATTTGGCGCCACATACCAATGAATTTTTCTACCAACTAAAATATAAAAAAAATTAATTATTTTTCAATTTTGGTTAGGGTTAGCATATTATTGACGAATTTTGACATAACAGCTCTTAAAAATCGGATTGCTTGTCATGAAAGAATGATGACTAAGCTTAAGGTAGAGAGATATGGGGAGGTTCTCAATCCTGCACTAGCAAATGATTTAGAATCGTCAACTAATTAAGGTTAAGGGTTATCGTATTTTTTTTGTGTGTCGAATTAACAGATTATGTTAACATGTGATCAATTATGTTTCTTTTCTTGAGTTATAATTGATTTATAAATGTTCAGTTAAAAAATTATGCTAATTTTCTGATGGATATTAGTAGCCAATTGAGTTAAACTATAAAATGTCGAGTTACATTATATGTTAAATTATTGTATTAAATAATCAAATTTATAGTTAATACTGTAAAAATTAAATATTTTTAACATTAAAAAAATTACCAACAGATTTACCTGTCGATGTCTAAATAAAGATATTTTATTGATAGGCCTTATTGACAGATTTATCCATCGATAGTGTTCTAACATTGGTCAATCTTAGAAGTTTTTTTTAATGGATATTTCCGTCGAAAACTTGTGACGGATTTAAAAATACGTTAGTAAAGTGCTACCGACGAAGCATGTATCATTGGATTTATCTGTCGAGATTTTAACAATACATCGGTAACATCCTTATATCCATCAGAAATTCTATCAGTACAAGTTGTTTTTCTTGTAGTGAAAAGACTTAATTATTTTTATGCATTTAATGCATTGAAAAAACTTAAAAAATTTACTCGTTAATTTCAATGAAATATTTCCACTCTAGAAACCTTAATTAGCCTTTTCCAATGTATATAAAATATGATTGTGTAAGGTTCAATAGTTAAAACTTCTTTTTCAGGAATAGTTAAAACTTCTTTTTTGTTTTTATGGTAATAGTTGTAACTTTTACATATTGATATAAGTTTATATAATATTCAATTGTTTACCTTTTTATGTTTTTTTTCTTGACGAAACTATTAGGACCCTACCAGAAATCTGATGAATTCAAATTGACTTAACTGAGGTACTTGAAGGGGGATAAGGGTCTCCTAGTGAGGATTTTTTTTTTCGCATTCCCATGGCTCAAACTCGAGATCTCTAATTAAGAGGCCAAAGTACTTACCACCTCAACTAACCCTACATTGATTAATGTAATTTGTATGTTGTGTATAATTATATAAATTTATTGTGTGATGGGTTTGTCTCGTAGGCTAACATATGTCCTCATTGGTTTTTTGTGATAATCTATCGGTCATTTACTTAGCTTCCAACTCAACCCTTCATGAGCGACCAAAACATAGTGAAATAGATTGCCATTTCATGAGGGATAAAATTGGAAGTGATGTTTTGAAGCTAGCTCACATCAAGACTCAACATCAATTAGCTAACAGGACTAGACAAATGCTCTCTACTGGCGAATTTTACCGACAGATATTTTTCGCAGATTTAGCGATGGATTTTGTATCCAAATCCATCACTAATGATATTTTTCAACTCTGGCCATGAAACAAGCCAAAGTTACTAGCGGATAGCAAATTCGTCACTATTTTTGTCAGTAATTTATGGCGAAAAGTGGTGACAATTAATTATCGGTAGATATATCCATCCGTAATTACTTTTTTTTAAAAAAAATAGACAAGACCTAACTGACAAATATATCCATCGGTAATTTATCATTTTGAAAAAAAAATATAAATAAATAGGACACTACTGATGGATATATTCGTCGATAAATTATTAAAATAAAAAATATTTAATTAAAAGATAAATTATTCTTAAAAAAAATGACATTTGATTTTGTTTACGTTTCTAAACTTCTTTTCTACAAAATAAGTTAAAATAATTAGTAGATATTTAACTATATTTTAACTTAATATTACTTTTAAAATTAAAAATAATAAGTTAAATATTTTAATTATGTCAATTTAAATATATATATATATATATATTTATTAAAATAAGCACTTATTTGAATGTATCTCCAAATATAAAATAAATATAGTCACTTTTTCAAATATAAGTTACTTTTTGTAAATAAATATTAACTATAGTCACTTACATATCAAAACATAGATACGATATATACAATATACATGTTTAACTATTATAATATGGAACATATCAATATCAATAACTTAAGTGTTTCAATTTTTAACAACTTAAATGATAAATATTATCACATACCAAAACATGTTCAATACTCATAAAAATTAATATAATTAGTTTAGATTCAATACATTTTTCTTTTGCGTATAGATAGTTATATCCTTCTTCCTTCATAATATAAAAAGAACATGTTTGGATAAATAAAAAGAACATTGTAGAAAAGTTAACATAAAATATTTAGAGAGGATCATCAATTTTAAGTACCATTTTAGTTGTAATTAACTTAAGAGTCAATAATTGAAATTTGATAAAATAAAATAAAATGTAGAAAGATATTATAGTAAAATGATATATAAAGATATAAAAAAATTGAAGAAAGAAATTATAATAACATTATATTCAAAGGCCTAAATGTTTATGTCACAACATCTCTTTATGCAATTTTATTTTCAATAGCAGGTTGCAGGCACTCCGTGCTTGCCAATCTGAACTTTTTATCGATTGTTAATTACAAAAGGTATGATGATATGTGAATGCATAAAAAAGGGGGAAAAAGTAGGAGTGAGATGAATAAATAGAAAGAGTATAAGACATTGCAAAGAAATGAAGGTAGTGGTTAGAATAAGAGATAAAAAGTGGCCAATTATATTTTGTGAGAAAAACTTAAAGAAAAAAATTGTTTATAAAAGGGTAAAAATGAAAACATAATTGGACCCAAATGACAACTTTTTTGGGAATCCCCCTTATTGTATGTATAGATAATTTGAGATAAGCAAAAACTTATTGAAAACAATGTCTATTTATATCAAAATAAAAAAAAAATTACTTGCATCCAATCTCTCTTGGTCTATATATTTATTACAACATAATGAAACAAAAATATGTAATAATCTAGTGGATGTAATAATGAAACAAGAATTAATACACATTGTATATAATTTAACAGCTTTTAGTTACTGTTAGTTATTGTGATTGTTAGCTTCCTAACTAACTAGTCCTTACAGAACTTGCATATAAATGGTTCAATCATGATTGAATGAATCACTTTTGCCATTCATCACAAATACTTCTAATAGATGTTATTTATTATTAAAGTATTTTTTTAACTCCGTCACTCGCATTTTCACGCTTAGCAAAACCCATCTCCGAGCCTCTCTAATGCGCAAAATTAATTCATAATTTTTAGATAAGAATAGTGGACCAACTAACTTTATCCTATATATCATAAGATATAATTAAGTTATTAGAAATCTTTCAGCTTGAGGTTATCATCATTACTACTATTCTAGTTCTAGTAATGTAACCCCACAGGTTGCATTTTTAGAAATTCCTGACTCAAACTGTGACCACAAAACACTTAGTTTTACTTGTTTAATTATTCTGCAGATGCTTGGGTGATCTTTTTTGGTTTGCAGGCGTGGTGGTTAGGTTGGAATATATGTTACATCCTCACGTTAGAATTCTGTTGGGACCAGTAATTTAGACATCACTGTCTCTGTACTAAGATATACTCATCAATTATATTGCTTAGCATAAGTTAACTAACTATGTATTAAATTGAGAAAATAGTGTGTGTATTTATTTGGTATCAACATCATATCGACTCAGACCTCTTTTACTACTGGATATGGATTCATTGGAGTGTGAATCCTAACAATCCATCCAATGATAAATGAAGTATGAGTTAACCTAATGTTTTGCCCCAATTAATGAATCCATCTAATACAATTAGTCATATTTTAGTAGTTTTTATGATTTTTAAAGCAGTTATAATAAAAACCAAATACTTGTAGTGACATAAAAATATATGAAATTGGTTGAGTGGACATTTCCATTAAAATAACAAACGAAAAATTGTTAACATGACACAGATAGTGCTAATGTGGCGAACTTGTGTCATGTTAGTATTTTCTGACAAATATTTTGTTAAATATTTTGAATAAACTGCTAAAGCGGAACACGACAAAGACTAGAGAGAAGTTACAGAGAATAGAGAAGAGTTATGCCACTTACAATGAAATAAAGTCTATTAATAGGATAGGAACATAATCATAAATATAAAGACAGAATCAATTTAAATATTAAACTAAATCAATCTAAATCAATCAAAGATATAACACTGATTTTATTTTATTCTAATAGATATTTTAACATATTTGATGGAACAGTAATTTGAGACTAAATTAAAAATGATTTATAATATACGAGATCAAATTCATTTTTCTTTTAAAAATGGCAAAATTATAAAGTAAATAAATATAACAGATTAAAAAATCTATTTTATCAGTTAAATGATTTTATACTAACATTGTGTCAAAATTAAACTCTTTAAATTTTGACACAACCTCTAGGTTGTAGTGTCATATTTTTATGCGTTTGTATGCTTCCATCCAATGCTAGCTAGCTGTTTAGGACAAAGATTGATTTTAGTCTTGGTGGGTTTCTTTAGAAAATAGAAAAAGATGAAGAAATGGACGAAAGAAAAATTGAAGGTGCAGCTTTTGATTCGGTTTAGTTCTTCAAAAAGTGGCAAACACGTTCAAAAGTACAAGTTTTATTGCAAAATAATGATTCGGTTATGTCTTTCATGCTCTTCTTACACTGCGCTGAGGAGGATATGCTACAATATATACTCCATACATATATAATAAAGACATCAAATACTTTAAATTATCGCATCACTCTTGGGAACTTAATAATAATGCTGAAGAGTGAAGGATAAACACATTTGAATTAATAAAATAAATATTATGTATATGTTTCATTTTATTAATCTTCTAAAGATGTATATTCTAAGTTGTAAACCCTAAATAAAATGCGCCCGACAAAAGGTTTCCTTGGCTCAAAATCCTTGCATGTCCACATGTATAAGGAATGATGACATGATTAGGTTTTTCGAAAATCACGAGGTTCTAAATTAATTTATTGGTATGGATTTAGCTTTCCTTTGCTCAATCATACTAATACGAATGTTATCATATTTAATTGGTAGATGAAAATGGAGGATAGAATTCTGTTTTGTTTGTCTTTGGATTAATTTCTATGAGCAAAAGGTTATACTAATTATCTATAGAACTGAATATGAAAAAAAAGTTATATTTAAATGTGTTAATCATGAGTCATTTATTAAAAATAATGAGTTTAGTTAGAATTACATAAAAATACACAATTTCATAGGCTAAAGGCTAAAATACATTTTTACTCCTAATAAATATATTAGACTTTTGGTCTCCTTTTTTTTCTTATTTCATTTTTGGTACTCACTCGTCAAAGTTAATGAGTCAATGATAATGTCTATCAAGATTAAAAGAAAATTTTAAAATATTTATAAGAACAAAATGCATGTTCTGAAAAATTTAACGAACCAAAACTTAGAACAAGGACAAACACACTAGAGGAAATGTGAGAGGCTAAAAACAAAAAAAGGGACAAACATAAAAGCTTAAAATATATTGTAGGAGATTTTTTTATGGAAAAAAATTATTGGACTTAAAAATATATTTAAACCCACATTAAATTATGATTTAGTGGTGAAGTCTTAAAGTTTAAATCTCATTGCTATTAATGTACCCAAAAAAAATTATTACATGCGATACGAAATAAACATCTAAGCAATTTAACTTAATTTTTGTAAGGTTAATTCAACTTTTAGTCCTTCATAAATCGTGAATTTTGTTTTTTACCCCTCATAAATTTTCGTTAAGAAATCATTCTTCATAAATTTTTTTAGTTAGGTTTTAGTTCTTACCGTTCATTTTAGTCGTTAACTGTTAACATGACAATTGACTTGGTGATGAATAAAATTGTTGTTACCGTTATACATTGTGGTGGGCGGTGGTGAGGTGAGAAGGGGAAAGGGAGGATAGTGAGAAGGGGAGGGTGGGTCATGGGTGGCAATCGGTGGCGACAAGAAAGAGGGTCAGTGACAAGTCGATGTGGGTAGGGAAGAGTCATGATGGTGAGATGGGGAAGAAGGGCAGCATGGAGAGCATGGGAGAGGACAAAAGAGAGATGGATTTATTTTTATTTTTATTTTTTTAATTAAATCTAGGTCAAGTTTGGGTGGATCGGTTTGAATAATGGATCTATTATATTTGACACGTAACGAAGTTAACTGTTATGTTAGCTATTAACGACTTAAATAGATGATAATGACTAAAATCTAACCAAAAACATTTATGAGGCACAATGTCCTAATAGAAAATTTATGAGGAATAAAAAACAAAATTTGCGATTTATGAGAGTAAAAATTTGAAGTAACCTACTATCACATGACCAAGTTAATTATCACGCCATCAGTTAATGGATTACATAAACTAAAACCTAACAAATTTTTTTATGAGAAACGATTTTCTAACAAAAAAATTATAAGAAGTAAAAAATAAAATTAACGATTTATAAGAGAATAAAAACTAAATTAACTCATTTTTATAAAAGAAATCAGTTTTAAACAAGTAATTAATCTAATCAAACATTCACTTACCAGGCATATGTTAGTAAATATGAAAATACACCATTGTTATATATATCTGTGAATAATCTGAATCAATTTACATTTAAAAAAAAAAAAAAAGGAACACTCTGAATCAAAACCGATTTACACAAAAGAGTAATTTTGATTTTCTTTTAATAGAATGCGTCCTTTTTTTGGTAATGAGTAGAATGCATGCATTTTTTTTTAAGTTTTAAAGGCTTAAAATTCATTTAATAAAAAAATACTTAAAATTTATTTCTTGTAAATTATCAAAGTATAAAGTAAACTTTCATTTGAATATGTTTTTATCCCAAACAAATTGTCTTTTTCAAAATTATTCCCTAAAAAAAATTGTTAAATTTTAGTCTCTAAATTTTTTTTGACATTAGTGAAATTAGTCCTCAATGGCAATGCGTGAAATTAGTCCTCAATGGCAATGCTTATGTGACAAATAACAGTCTTAATTAATTTGTATATAATGGTCTCTGCAAAAATGACCAACCATGGAAGAAGAAGAGATTAAGTTGAGGGTGAAGAGTTTCTCAAATTTTTGTACACAATGTCTCACATACGTGACACACGTGTTGTTGGATGAGATATAATCACCCATTTATTAAATAGGAAGCCTGTTTAGTACGTTATCACATATACATACTGGTTAGGATGGTTGCTTGTCACATAAAATTCATTTCAATAATGTTAGAAAATGTAGAACCAGAATTGAGAATTTTTTTTTGGGACTAATTTTTAAAAAGCCAAAATTTTAAGGGATAAAAAAACATAGCTAAGCCTTAAACTTTTCTCTTAAAAATATTATAGGCATGTAGCAATCATAATTGAAGGCTAGTCCCATAGTCTTTAGTTATGGGCTAATTAATTTTTATTTATATAATAATACTATAAGTAAGTGAGTTCCCTCTGATGTCACTGTTGATGTCATTTCGTTCGTCCTATGAATCAATATGGGGACGAAAGTTGCAGACATCAATGAATGACTTCCCACTCATGTGTGTTTTATTTTAATTTATTCTTATTTCTTAGCTTCACTATTATTGTCGGTAGTGGTTTTGAAACTCTGGAGTCCAGATCAAGTGGGTCATCACTTTGAACCTCGTCACTGAAAAAGAAAGCAAATGGTTTCATTTAAATAGTTTATTATAATCTTCCATGGGACAATGTGATCATGAAGAAATGTTTTGTCTGAAAAGCGTAATTTGAACTCAGGAGGCTGCCTTCAGATCACGCAGCAACACCTGTCGATGCCAATATCTGGGTAGCAAGCAACTGTCACTCTGGTTTCCTTTCACCTATTTTGCTTTTTTCTGCCAAGTTATTCAAGTTATTATGGTGTGAATACATGTTTAAGAATTTTATTTTAAATACACAAGAAATGTGAGACCCACAATATTATTAAAAAAAATTATATACATATAAAATCTACCACATTAAGCACGTCCTTACACAAAAATATTTATATTTTATGGGCTTTTTATTACATATAGAAAACCATAAAGGGACAATGCGGTTGGCCTGAGTCAAGAACTTTGAGTAATGCTCATTTTTTTTATACAAGGGCACGGGTTTCAATTTTCTCTGGAACAATAATTTTGCTTGATAATTGCTGTGTTTGAATTGGTTTATTTTTGTAGAGAAAAAAATTGTATTTAATTAAAATATTTAGGAGGAAGCCTTTTTAAAAGAATAATTTTTCCCTCAAAATTAAAGCAAATCTAAAATTATGTTATCTTGGAAGGTTTTTTTTTTCTTCCATACATAATGTATGCACAGTTTCCTTCGTGACTATAATAACTATGGTAAATTACTCTAACTAAAATTACACTAACACGGCCCCATATTTGACCAAACAACACTAACCTCTCCTAATGAACACAAACTCCACTAATGCTAACAGAATTAAACGTTTATTACAAAGATGGTTTATTCATCATGCTTTTCACATTTTTACACAATAAACTTCACAACTCCTATTTGACCCTCTCTTACATGCATGAGAGTTAGAGGGAGTGTGAAAGGTGTGTAAGAGAGGGTTCAAGGTGGTTGTGAAGTTTGTCGTGGGTAAAAAATGTCAAAAACATAATGTATAAAACACATTAATAACAAATGTCATCTAATTATGTTATTATCAAGAGAGGTCAATGTAGGAGATGAGTGTCACCTAAATAAATAGAAAAGGTGTCTATATAATTTCATTGAACTTCATGGGATGGGATGTCGGTGCAATAATCCCCAATAAAAAAAGTGTAATTGTCTAGAAGAATATATTAATTATAAATAGCAGGGATACTTCCTTGCGGAGCTGCGAGTTGATAAGATAGTAAATTGAGGAGAAAACAAGAAATAGGCCCAATTTATCAATCACTTGCACTTTAATTTGTTCTTCTACATGCTCTCCCGCACACACCTAAGATTAAGCATTTAATGTACTGTAGTTCTACAAATCCACCCTTCCCTTTTGAGTTATAATACATCCAATCTCAACTTTTCGGGCTATTCACTCCATAGCTCCTTTTTTTGGTGCTACTCTACCCAAATTTGTTTGTCCAAATCGCATTTACCTTAATGAAGAAAAGAAAAAAAAACTTGTTCCCCCAGCCCCCTCTCAACTGAAATTGCCCATTGACTAAAACACCATTACAATGTACATCTTGTATCAGTAACAAAATGGAAACGATCATTCAACCTTTGCTACCACCTCACCTGGCATGCTGCTTTCTACAACAGTCTCTCTAACGAACCTGTCAACGGGCATGAAAATTAAGGTCGAGGATAAACAAGTGAGAACAGTTTTCTACTAGTTCGAACAAAGAATATTGTACCTTTCCAATTTTTCCCGTGATGATTGCAATATGTAGATTGAGAGGACGAAAGACAACATGAGCCCTGGATACATCCATGGACATTTTTATAAGCAGTAGCAGTGACAACAAAAACACCC
Organism: Nissolia schottii; assembly: GCA_003254905.1. Lineage (NCBI taxonomy): Eukaryota > Viridiplantae > Streptophyta > Magnoliopsida > Fabales > Fabaceae > Nissolia > Nissolia schottii. Next base: position 99,548 of record QANU01112879.1, read on the forward strand.
TTAGTAAAATGCAACTTGCTCATTCACAAATTCATCAAGCCCCAACTTCGAAATAGAGCATATCAAGTAACTTCAATCCTCAGCTAAAAGGAAGAATGTTCTCGCAATTCTATCAGTCAAAGCCACAGCACTAGTAAAACAAGGTTGTGTTGCAGGCAGGCATATTTGTCTTTACCAAGCATATGAAAAAGATGGGGGTACCAAAATACTGACACTCTTGTCAATGGATTTGTAAGACAGAACTAAGTTAAGAATAGATCTCGTCTTACTGAAGATACTGGACAAACTGAATTAATAAAAAAGAAAAAGAGCAAAGATATTTATTTACCGGAACCAAACAGAACATAAAATCCTGAAGTTACATCTATCTCTGAATGCTCCTTCCTGAAATAATCCACAATGCATACTCAGTAATTTGTTTTTCCATTCTATAATATCTAAAATGCTGAATGATTAAAGCATATCTGTCAAACACACTAACAAACGCTGATAGCATACATATCCATCACCAACTGATGCAAAACATTTATGTGCAAGTCCAGTGCTTAATAGATGCTCTAACCTTAGGAGTCAAGGTTGCTAGGTTAGGTCTAGAGGAAAAAAGATGTTGAAGATACAGATGCATTTAAGACCTAAATGCATATAAATGGGAGTGGTTTATCAGCAAGCTTGTGAACTGCAAATCAGAAAGATGCATGCCAAAAACAAAAGGCCCATGTAGTGACAGTAACTGGTGCCACAAACACTACCATTTGAAAAGTACCACATCTTCGTAAAATCATTAAAAAAAGAGGCTCACGGACATAATAAAGAGCTGTCAGAAAAGGTGGAAATGAGAGTTAATAATTGATATTATCATGATACAATGTGATGTGGGAAAACACTAACATATACTTCAATTTGTACCGATATTCTAGGTCAAGCAAGTACTAGTCTAGCACAACTAGTAAAAGTCCAGCCAAATAACACTGGTAGTATATTATGACTCAAAGAACAATGAGTAACCCAATATTATAACAATCCCTTAGATGCCAAAAAATTGGACCAAGGCGCTTCACTAGCAAGGAATTAGTTCAACATTAATGTTGACTAACTATACAAAAATATGAATACAAATAGATGCAAATCAGATACCAACCATGTATATCTGACAAGAACATGCTTCGGCCAATGCTGAGCATCCCAGAATTGTTTATGAATCTCAGGATGAATTTCAACATCTGAAAAGCCAAAAACAAAAGTTATAAGTGCAATCAAAACGCTAAAAAATAAGCAAGAAAAAAACAAAACTTTACGTATTCAAATTGTGCAATCTTTCTCTTAAATATACCAAACTAATGACATGTTAGCCTTTATCCAGACATAGGTAACAACTCATTTATACTTCATTATGGAAGGGAATGTCTAAAGAATATACAGTTTCCAGAGAATCAGTTTCACTACCAATATTTTATGTATATTTATCGACACTAAATTAATCCATATACAGTACAATTAACTAAAATACAGAATTGAATGACTTCAGATAGTGGTCCAAAAAGTTAAAAGATAAATGTCACCTGTAATAAGATTTAAATGCTATCCTGTAGAATAATAGGGATTCTATAATTAAGATCCTGGTACACGACTAAGCTGAATGGCAATTAAGATTGTACAACCTTGGTTGGTAAAATGTATAAGTAGTAGAATGATCATGCACAATGAAAGGACTGAGTTTTATTCATATACAAAAATCACTTTCAAAATTCTTAAGAAGTAATAAACATAAAGATTTAATAATCCAAAGGGCAGGATCTTGTGAAGAATTTTAGTATTAATTTTAAAACTAGTATAAGTAGAGAGGAACAACTTACAGTGATGAGGCATATCCACAACTTTTGCGGTGACACCATGCAAATCATTACCTGAATACCTCTGCATGACAGAAAATTGAGTAGATTCATTTCATAGTGAAAAAATCTATGCTTTATGATAACTCTCTTGTCGTTTCGCTTCCATTAACACATGATCCACTACAGTAATTGGATACAGTAATTGGATAAACACAATAAGTTAATGTATAAGACCTATCTTAAACACAGCATTACCAGCTCCACATCGATCATTGGAACCTCAGTACTTTTCCGATTTACCACTAGAAGCCACGGGATTAAGAACTTTTCCCTTCCAACTTGAAATGATCTGCAGATTAAAAAAGACAAAAAGATATAACCACCTCTTCTTCTGCAGTTTAAGAGGGAAGGAAGGCCAGCGAGAATCTGGCACCAACAACTCACTTCCACCACATGGCCAGACCGTGACAAGAAAATTGAGAGTTTCATTTCATCGTGTTTACAAAATGATCATTATTCCTTTGATTTCATGTGTCGAGCAAATATTATCCAACTTTATTTCAGTTACCAACGCACTTTGATCAATTGCTCACATAGTTTCATGCCAAGGCTAACAGCCAAATAAAGCCATCCCAAAATGGCAACTCTAGTATTTGAAAGATTGGCATTTCAGTTCAAAAGGGTTTTGAAGTCTACTTTCACTGCAACTAACACCACCGCTCACTACCACACTAATCAAATTTTATTCAGCTATATTTCCAAAGCCTCCTATTCAATCACACAGTTTCCCAAGATTTTTCTCTTTTTTCTAAACTTTATTTTGGAAGCAGAATTAACAGAAACCCGATCACCATTCATACAGCAGAAATATAACCATCAATCCGTGATTACATAATCTGCATTTTATAACACACAAATTACAAACAGTAAACCATAAGATCCTCAATTAGTATACTAAAAACAATGCCTTTTTCTTCAAACTTACAGTTTATAAGGATCAGCTCCTGTGTATCCCGTTGGCTTGGGAACAGGCATCAACACCTACAAATCCAAATATCCAAACGCACAATAAAAAAAATAAAAAATAAAACTTTATTAATTAATAAATCTGATTAAAAGAAATTCAGAAAACCCTAATTTTGGAGAAATTGGGAAGAAAAAGACGCGGACCTCGCGATTGACGGCGAAAATGGGGCAGTGCCGGCCAACGAGGTCGTGCCACACGGTTCTGGACTGCAGTCAAAAGAAGAAGAAAAATGAGATGCGAAACGGCGTCGTTTGAACGAAGATGGAAGAAGAAGATTGAAAACGAATGGGGAACGAACGGAGTGGTATTGGCCCATGCGGCTCATGGGGACGATATCGCCTGGTCTGTAAGCGACGGCGAAGGTTGAGAACAGCGACGGACAGATTAGCAAAAGCGATAGAAATTGCGACGGTGAGAGAGGCCAGGGTTTCGCTGTAGTAGCTGTAGCCATGGCTACGAGCTTCGAGTTTTCGAACTCTGTCTGATGGACTCGCTCTTGTTATGTCGTCTTTCTCAGTTGCAACTTGCAATGCTGCTGCGTTTTGAAGAATATTAGTAATTAGCAACTAGTGTCGTTTATGTTAAGTGGGCTAGTCCATTGGGCCGAGCTTGAGCTCCATTAAGACTCCATAGAAGATCGATGTTGGGCTTCAACAACAACAACAGCAACAACAACAACAGCAGGCATAAGGACTAGGAAGCCCCCGTGTGCTAATTTATTAGAAAGAAGAAATAAAGATGCCCATAGACCAAATATTTGAAAATAACGATGCCTGAGTTACACACACAAAAAAAGATAAATTGATATTTTCTTAGCCCATTTTGCTATCTCTGATTGTGCTTCTTTATAAGTTTGATATTTGGATGTTGATTTCCTTTTACGTGGAAAACCTCTCTACCACCTTGGCAGTTGTGCCCTTTCCTTTCTTCTTTTTTACCCCTTATCTTACATCTATTCTCATCCCAAAGATGGCTATGGTGCACGTCACTTCTTTGGTGGCATCTGATGCACATCATGTTTTTCACACAAAATTCACCATAATGACCGCTTAATTTCCATTTCCAAAATTTGCAACCATGCCCTCCACCTCCTCATTTTTCATTATTCAATCCCTGCCCAATCTACCCCTCATTTCCTTCTCTTCTTCCCCAACTGACTAACCCACACTCCCCCCAATTTCGTTCTCTTCTCTCCCAGCTCATTATACCCACACCCACACTCTCATGAACCCTAAACCTTACTTCTGACCCGATTCATCCACCGTAGCCATCAACCCCAGTGAAGGACTCCGAATTTGAGCTCCACGACCCAAAATTCGTGCTTCAGGTAGATTCAAGTTCTGGGTTCTATTCCTACCTCAGCATCCATTCCGCCGCTAGAGAAGGTGCGAGCACCATCTCATTGTAGTTCACTCAAAATTCATCTGTTTCATTATGTAGATCTGAGGTATCACATATATGCTATTGTTCGGTTGCTGACTGGCCGGGTTATTTTTGTCATGAATTTTCGCTCGCTCAAGTTGTCAATGTGTCAGTCATTCTAAGTAGTTACCTATTAGATGTATGTTTGGTTGTTGATTTTTTTGGTTATAATTTTGGTTGTGAGCTACCAATTTATTTAGTGGGTGTTAAGGTTAATGTTGTATGTTTTTTCTTAATGCATCCATCTAGTAGCAAAAATTGGTTAAATGATGGGGTTTGATTAGAGATTGGGGGAAGTGATGCATTTTAAAAAAGTTTTGTATTGGGTGTGCAAATTTGCTAATTGTAATTTGGAAATAAAGGAATTTCACTCAAGTGGTGTTGTGTGTTTTAAGAGTCTTGATTAATACTGTTGTCTTGAAATAAGTTATGGAAGGATCAGTTATGGGTTTTGACAGGCACATGGATGAAGTTTTTGGGAACGTAGGGGGCAATCGGGACTCATATGTTGTGGATTCATGAGAAGATATCGGCATGACTGAGTTCCTAACGATCCATGCAAACAAAGTATGGCGATAACATTTTGGTCATTGGCGATGATAATAATAAGTATAATAATAAAAAAAAAAAGAACCTGTTTTGTTTTGTAATTCTTATGATGCAACAAAAAAAAGAATCATACACGAATATCTCTCTTTTCTCCTTTTTCTTTTATTATTCCTTTTCTCTTTTGATGGTTTTCTTTTTCTCTTTCCGACTATTTTGCTTTCGGGTGGCCCAAGCCAAATGAAAGTGTAGAACTAAAAAAGAAAGTAGACCGTTTAGCCCATAATACGAATGGAAAAAGCATATAACGTGCTCAAAGCGTTACTGCAGCCTATTCAATTTTACCTCAAAGTCAGATATCAATGAAAATCAGTCACTAGTTAAGTTTTCCTACATCAACTTCCACTGAAAATCCGTTACGAAGCTAGCAGAACCAACAGAATTTCAGTCTCTCAAATAAACGTGGCGTGAAAACAGCTGAACGTATATGACACGCCACAGACATGCACTGCAGGGAAACCGAAACTCGAGAGTCGTGTGCACCACGCGAGAAATGGATTGCACCCACCAAGAGGGTCCCTCGCCCGCTCCACTTTCAGCCTTCCAAAAAAGCTCCTTTTTTCCTTAACAGCACCTCCTCGCCTCGTTCTTCCTAATCTTCCTATTCTTCCCTAAACGACGTCGTTCCGTTGCAATTCTTCTCCATCATCTCATTTCGCTCCTTATTACATACCACTTCTTAAATTCTCATCTCATAGCCGATACACCGAAATTCAGTTTACACTCATACGCTAAAACGACGTCGTCGCCGTCGTGATTCATCTTCACCATTATTCTCGTCTTCGCTTTGAAAAATTGTGATCGTCGAACGAATCATCGAAACACACATTAACACTTATTCAAAAGATAAACGTCGTTGTCGCCATTGAAATCCTTATTATTATTATTATTTACAATAATCGTCTTTTGTCTTTCGGAGATTCTCATCGGTGCGATTCGTCTGATCGCTGAAAACGACGTCGTCTCGTGTCGCCGTGGTAATGCCGATGATCCGCTGCAACAGCCAGATTCCGGTGCCGCCGCCGTCGCCGATCCCCACCGCGAGAGGCTCCCGCTCTGCCGCGAACGAAGTCTTCAGCGAGTTCCTCGAGAAGGCGCTGCAGCTTCCGGATCTCACCTTGCCGGAGCCACACCTTCCGCCGGCGCCGGCGGAGATCGACTTCCGGTCGCTGCCGGTGGGCGCCGCCGATCTGATGCTGCGGTCGGCCAGGGAGTTCGGCGCGTTCCGGATCCGGTGCCACGGGATCTCCGGCAGCGAGCTGGGAATGGTGGTGGAAGAGGCGGAGGAGGTTTTCCGAGACTCGAGAAACGCCGTCGTGGAGGGCAACGGGCGCGGCGGAGAGATGATCCCGTGCGTTCGGTCTCGCGAGGGAGTAATGGAATTCACCGAGCACAGGATTCTCGGGAACCAAACGCATCGGAACTTCTGGTATATATATTTATATATGATTCTCTCGTTACGTTTCTTGAGTTTCGAACAATGTTATTGCGGAACTTGGATTTTCACCTTTTCTGGTTTTTTCGTGTTTTTAGAAACTTTTTTTGGATTGGATTATACTGAATGATCTCATTTTGCATTTCAATGTGAATCTATATTTCACACGTGTTCATATTCTTCGTCTCCACATAATATCTTTGCATGGAAACTATTTTCTTTGTGAGTTTTGATTGTTAAAGAATGCATGAAAATAATGTTTTAATTGAAAAATTAAGAATATAAGGTCTTTAATATATTAAAAAGTTTAATTGTTATTCGTTATCGTGAAAGTACTTTACATTATCATCAAATTTAATCCTATATTACTACATCAGCAAAATTGAGTAGGTCTTATGTTTACTAGGTCTTATGTTTATTAGGATCATTATCTTAAAAATTTTGCATAAAATAGTATGTGAAACATAACAATGCACAATAAATAAACTCTATCATTAAAAACATAATAAACCTCAGAATTGGAGCATAATAACTTTAGAAAAATCCAAATATAAGAAGGTACTATCATTTAAAAAAAATTCATAAGTTCTTTACTTTGTGAAATGCTTTATAAATTGTTATATTAAGTAGTGAAATCTACTTAATGAGTTCAGTTTCTGACGATTAATTAATTGTTTATGATAGGTTTTGGATCCTGTCAAATGTACAGGATATTTTCGTGATAAACTTTATGCATATGTAAAGAGTGATATTACATATTTGATAATCTTACGATTATATTCACAAAGGGTAATGTTTATAGTGGGTCTCCTCAATTTTTTTCATAAATGAATCTTACACTTTCATAAATATAATTGTCTTAAAAATTGTCAAATATAGTTCTTCGTATGTAAATTATAATGCTGCACATACTGTTGTGCGCACTCACTGCTTTTTATTTTGTTCAATTTTCTCTAATTAATTGTATACGTTGTTCACTTATATTTTGAATTTTATTCCGCACTATAGTGGTATGAACATAGTAATATTATATACAAACACTAAACACTGTTCATTCCGGTCGAGCGTCTTCAAACCTTCTGTGGACCTTGCTTCTCTTATTCTCATTTTTTAGAATAGAGCAGTACACAGATAGGCATGTGCTCCCAAGCGACCTCTGTAGGAGAGCCACTCCACTTGCAGAATCCATATCCGCCTTCTTGTACTGATGCGCTTATTTTGTGATTAATGGATTAGGGCTTTCGACTAGAATCATACATCCACTCAGAATGCCGAGGATCTATGAGAGTACTCATGAAAATTTAAGCCTAAGTTTTAAAGAATACCTAACAGATTATTCTAATTTCAATGAATACAAAAGGAAAATCCTCATAGAATAAATCGTTTGTTTGAATTTAATTTTGGATAGAGGCCAATGACATATTTGTCTTATGATGTAATTGACTGTACAAAAAATTGAGTCGTTCTTATGACACAATACCGTGTCGACTCTTGTTGATTGAACGTTGAATGCTTACTAGGAGGTTTGGGTTCACTGTTGTTATTCTGCTAACGAGCACAAAATAGAATATACAAAGTAGTCAACCATATTGCAGTTGTCCTTAATGGAGACAAAAACAAGGTGCTAACCTCTTTTTGTATGTACACCATGCAGGGTTCATATGGGGAACGTTGCAAGTAGATTGGATAGCATAGTGGAGCAAGTGACACAAGCACTGCAACAGGACAAATCTCAAGGGTTTAATGATCGGATTCAAGAGACAGAGTCTGTGATTTGCTTGTGCAGGTACCCGCACGACAATGTCCCCGAACAAAACGACGCAGCCGTGTCGGGTGATGAGAAAAACGACAGATTATGTGATCACGCTTTGCGCTTCTACCTTCCCTTGGAGCACTGTATATTTTATGTCCAAACTGAAAGAGGCCCCCTGTCGTTTGATGCAGGCCCAGAGAATATAGTTGTCACCGTTGGCAAACAACTAGAGGTAATTGCACTTTATCTTTTGTTTTCAAATTTTTCATTAATGTATATTTTTATATTTAGAGCTTAGCTGGATGGAGCTTCAGGGTAGAAATTAATTAGATTTCCTTAATAGTAGTCCTAACTTAATTGTAAAAATTAATTTTAGAAAAAAACACTTGACCTCATTACACTATGAATCATGTATATTTTGTCACTAATTTTTAGAAACATGCAAATCAATCTTTACCGTTTCATATCAATGCAAATTAACCTTTATATGACTAAACTATCCTCATCTTCTTAAAAAAAAGATGATAAAAAGGAGAGATGATGGTAAATTAATCATTTAAGAGTTAATTTATATTGTTATTTTAATTTATATTGTTATAAAATGTTAAAAATTGATTTACGCATTCTTCAAGGTTAAGAATAAAAGGTGTAAGATAGCCTATAATTTAAGGATAAAATGCTTTTTTTTAACACTATATACTAACATAAGTATGAATAAATATGTAGCTACCGAAGTGAGATAAATATAATTATGTGAGATGATATTCAACTTGTTGTCCAAATAACATGAATTAAATAAGAGAGTACCTTTTATTTTGATCTCTACTGAGTCCCACTATATGAAATATATGTTATAGGTAGACACTGACCAAAGTTCACTTCATATATATAGGAGTGGAGCCAGAGTGTGTTCAAATGTGTTCCTGGGGAAATGATCTTCTCGCCGAGTTTCCAGAGTAGCGAGGCCTCTTTCTCCATAGAGCTTACGTGCTCGGCCTATTCAGATCCAGATCCAAATCCAAATCCAAATCACAGTTTAAACTATTCTGACAAGAACCACAAGATAATATACCTAACTGATCAAATCCTGATTGTATTTTGTCTCGCATTCTTATACAAATTCTTTTACTTCATGTTTTCATGATCCTCAGAACATGGGTGTGCCATTTTATTTTCTTTGGATACTTTTTTGCTTACCCAGTGACACCGACTTTTGCGCGTGCCTTTTTTCTTTTTCTCTAATCTATTTGAGAAGCCATCATGATGTACAGTTTTGGGTGTAAAGTAAAGGCTGTGCGTTTTGGTTAGAACACCAGTTATGCCATGCTGACATTATTTTGTGAGTTAAAAGTAGCAAAAATGTTGTATGCATACATATTGAATATTGCTAAGTATTCACAGGAAACAGTGGTTTACATATTGACAATCTAATTTTATGAATCATGGTTTGTATTACTGTATGATAATTCTTAATCATTTCTGTTTCCGGATTTTCGGTTTAATTAAGAGCAATTCTTACTTCTTAAAACAAAGTTGAGCATTGGGCCAAGAATCTATAGGGGGAGAGCTTCACTGTTCATCTCCTTATGTGGCATTATATATCAGCATAGCCCCAAAGTGAACAATGCTCATAAAGAAGTCAGACCTTAGGACTGGGAGGGTTTGAGTACAATTTCAGTGTTCCCTGGAGCTGGATCAATATACCCATCTAGATTTCAAGATTAATCCATGAAAGATCACTATAAAAAAGGCAAGAGTATTTCTACTTTCGTAGGTGTGTAACATAAGCAGTGGAGGATTAATTGATTCAATATTAATTCTAAATGGAAAATTTTAAGATTTTGAAAAATGACTTTTATTATTGAGGTTATTCGTTATGAGTCTCACGTTGAGAAAATAAATAATCTTATTATAGTGCAATCAAATATGTTTTTTCTCCTTTATTGCTATTTCCTCTCAACAAACTATTCATTTGTTTCTCAAACTGTAACACCATCCTTATTTCTATACCTTAATCCCTCCTAAACTTAGCATAATCTTTATTGTCACCACCACAATTTCAATGTGATTTTTTTTCTCATAAGATATATATATATATATATGTATATCCTCTAATTTGTGTAACAATTTTATGTCTTTTTTTAGTTTCCACTTTTTTTTGGTTTAATTATAATGTACATTACTGTTACACCCAAATAATTTATAAGGAAACACAAGGGTTTTACATTAAGAGTATTTAAGTCAAATGCAAGAGAATGGCAAAAGGCAAGCATAGAGAATGAACCGTCCAAGAAAACAAAAATCAGATCAGGCGACCTTCTTTTAGTCGGCCTTGATAATATAAGTCAAGGGTGACAGTTGACCTTGGGAATTCATGTAGAGGTGTTGGTTAACTTGAGGAATGCAAACGACCTTATAATGCCAAACTATAAGTTTCGACCATATAATGAAGGTTAGCTAGATGCGACCATGTAAGCAACGGACTATAATTAACACTATTGAGAGTGGTATGAAAGTGAACGAATAGTGCAAAGTTGATAAAAACAAGGTTGCCTTGGGGAGTTAAGAAGTAACGATCTGCTTTGAAACTTGGATGGTTTTCAGAATTGGTAGCAAAGATCATTTTTGTCGTCCAATGGAAAGGTGTAAGAAAAGATAACTGTTGGGGCCTCTTTCTTTGAACTTTGAAATAAGGAAGTTATTCAGAACATGGAGCCAATAGAGAGTTGCTTGACAATTACAAGGGAACGTGCATACACTTCAAAGAGGTGGTTTGCGAGATTTTCGCTAAGTGGAGTGGAGTGGAGACGCGGGAGCAAGTGCAAACTGCTCAGTGGACACATGGTGAGCATGCATGAAGACCCTAAAGCCTATAAATAAGACGTCCAGGGATGAATCAAATCAGAAGAAATACTTGTGAATTCTCACACACTCATACACGTCCCAAGAGACTTTTCGAGTTTAGGAGAAGAATCAAGTGATTCCCCTTTTACTTGTTTTTCTCTCTTTCAATTTCATAGGATTAATTCTTTTCCATTCAAGTTATTGTACTTTGTTTGTTATTTGTTAATTCGATCTTGTATTTATACAATACCTGAAGTTATTCCAGTTATCATTGATAATTTCTATCCTCTTCCAAACTCACATTATCACTAAAAGGGTCCACGTTGGCATAGGAATTACTTTGTAATCCCTATCTTACAAAAACTTTATTTGATTTTTATGGTGAACGATCCATAACCATTTACAGAAAAAAAAATTCTCATAAAATAAATTGGCATGCCCAGTGGGACCCTACCTATGAGAATTTGGTTTTGAATACTTGTGCTTAACCTCATTTTATGCGTTTGCTAAGTGGTACTGGAGTATCACAAGTGTCTTCTTTTACAGATGTTAACACAAGTAAGGGTGAGATTAATTTTATTCAACCTTCCTTGTTTGTGTCGATGGATCTTGTGTTGACACAAGTAGGGCAAACACGAGAAGAAAGAAATATTTCATTGTCTCCTAATACTAGCAATATGGCTAGTGGGTCGGTTCCCCCGTACAAATTACCTTAGGGATACACTCCTCCAAGATATGTACCCCCAATGGTTACCCAATGGTCAAATATACAAATTTATCCATACCAATACCAAAGCCCCTTATACACAACAACAGTGGTGACCAGTTTACCAAATTTATCCTATAGGGGATATGTCACACCTAATATGGCATCATTTCTAAATGTGGCATGTGGACCTAGGGGAGGCCCCACCTATCCTGAGATGTCGACAATAATGCCCACAAATCAACTAATCCATACGGTTGAGTCGTTTGCAACTCAAAGGCAACAAGCCTTAGAGAACTATCATGGGTTAGCCAACATGATTCAACAAATGGTCACAGTCATAAATCTTGTGGTTCATGATAATAATCATAGGACCAAACAACTTACGAGGCAAGTTAATAGAATCGCTACTGCGATGAATATAAACGAACCTGAAAGTCATTCTGGCCATTGAGAAATACCAACCCCAAGGGAAGAGGTCGTACAAGTTCACCTAGTAGGTTACCGTCAGAACCCTAAAGAAATAGTGGAGAGAGTGAGACAAAATAACCTAAGGGGCACCAAAACATTAATAGGATGGTTGAGTAAGTACTTAATTATTTTGGTTTCAATGTTCGTTGGGTACGCTAACCAACTATTTTTTGAGTCAACATTCCCTGAGTATGTTCACCAAATAGAAATGCCTAGGTGTTGGAAGGCCCCCAAAAGCACTCACTGAGTTTTCTGGGAAAAGTGGTGAGTCAACCATTGAGCATGTGGCTAGGTACACTTTAGAAATTGGGGAAGTGGCCACCAATGACTATCTATATAAGTACTTCCCCTCCTTACTCATGAAAAATGCTTTCACTTTGTTCTCAAACCTTCGTTCTAATTGAATTCAATCCACACATGGATTCAATTAGAACAAAGCTTTCATGAGCAAATTTTTAGGAGCAGGGCAAAAATTACTCTAATGGACTTGTTCAGTGTGAGAAGAAGAAGTGTAGAGTCTGTAGATGACTATTTGGCTCGACTTAGGGCATTAAGAAATAGATGCTTTACACCCGTCCCAAAGTCCCACTTAACAAAAAAACTTCTTGGTTGGAAGAAGGGGTCAAAGAATTACATATCAAGGAGGATAAAGCAACTTTCTAAAAAAAACTATTATAATTGGCCTTGAAGTGAAGGATAATATAGATGACAGGCACCAGATACAGTGGTCGACTAAGGTGACAATTATGTGGCAAGAGAGAGAAAATAGCTCGGAAGTAGGAAAGTGATGTGACACAAATAGCAATGATGATCTAAAAACCCATGTCAATCACTTTGTGAGGTTTTTAACATATTTTATAAGGAAAATAAAAAGCCTATTCTTAGGCTACATGGACTAATATTTTCCTTTTTTACTTGTTTTTCTCTCTTTTAATTTCATAGGATTATTGCTTTTCCATTCAATTTCTTGTACTTTGTTTGTTATTTGTCAATTCGACCTTGTAATACAATATCCAAAGTTATTACAGTTATTCTTTATCATTGGTTCTATCCTCTTCTAAGCTCACATTCTTACTAAAAGGGTCCACATTGACATAAAAATTACATTATAATCCCTATCTTACAAAAACTTTATTTGATTTTATGGTAAACGGTCCATAATCATTTATAGAGGAAAACTCTCATAAAACAATTACAAGAAAGGGAGTTAAAAATGGGGAACAAAAGAAAGATATGACTTAATTAGTTTTGGGGAATGGGTTCTAAAATTTGAAAAAAAAATAACAAGATAGGAATATGAAAAATAAAAAAGGTGACAAATAGTTGAATTATAATATAGTTAGTAATTTAGTATAATTTTTTTTACACTCTTAATAAATACAAAATAATAATAATGATAATAATAATAATAATAATGATAATAATGATGATGATGATGATGATGATGATGGTGGTGGTGGTGGTGGTGGTGGTGAACACGATGGTAGTAGTGATGGCGAAGGCAGAGATAGTGGTGGCAAAATGGATTGGTGGCGGCAATAGTAGTGGTGCTCCACAACAAATCAATTTGTAAGAAAAATTCACAGGAAAGAAAATTTACGACTAGATCTGCGATAACTAAATTTGTTGTTAAATTAACAACAAATGAATTTGCAGCTAAATTCGTAGTAAACTTTTCGCTAGAAAATTTGCAGCAAAGCAAACTCGCAACAAAAAAGTTTGTAGTTAAATCCGAACAAACTATTCGCAAGAAAATTCACTGCAAAGCAAACTCGCAACTAAATCTGTAGCAAAGAGAATTCTCAAGAAAACTTGCAACAAACTAGTTTGCAAGAAAATTCGCAACAAAATAAATTCACAAGAAAATCTGCAACAAAATTATTTTGTAACATAATTGGCAGTAAAGTAGTTTGCAAGAAAAGTCACAACAAGAAAATTTGTGGCAAAATTCGCATGAAACGAAAATCGTAGCTAAATTCGTAGCAAAAAACCATAAGTCCGTAGATATTATTTCCTGCGAATTTAACTATGAAAATGGTGTTGATCGAACCTTTTGACATTTTTTTCTTCAACTCCCAAAAAAATTATTTGCAGATTTTTTATATGCGAAATAATTTGCAACAAAATTTGTAGCTAAATATTATTCTCCTTTTGGAGAAAAAGTTACTTGCGAATTTTGTTGTTAATTTTGTAATTCATAGTAAAATGTCCATTGCCTTGCTCAATGACAAAAATTTGCAGCAGAATTTGCAGGTGTTACAAAAAAAATTGTAGCAAATTTTCTCAGGTAATTCACAGTTTTTTAGTATTGATTGTGAGAGCGAGAAGATTAAATCTTGATCGTATAATCATACATGGATAGTCGAGATTAAAAGTTGTTTAAAAGACACATGATCTCTTAAAAAAATCACATGATTTTATGTTTTGATCTCGACCATTCATGTAAAATCTATAGGTCAAAATTTGATTCTTCCACTCTTACAATAAACCGCTCATCCCATGGGATATGCTTCCATAATATAATAATAATAATAATTATTGAGACACTATAACACAACTTACAAATGGTGTTTTCATTTAGAGCCAACTAACTGGAGATGACTGTCTGCAGAATAGTTGATCATGATTAAGTGAAGCCTAAATAGTCTAATAGCTTGAGTTTGGTTGAATTCACTTTCTTTAAAAACATAGGCCCAACAAACATAAATTGTCAACTAAAATTTGGGCCGAACGGACATCATTGATACTTGCCCTATTATGGGCTCAATCTCTGTCATTATAATTTTGCAATGGATTGGTGCTAGAATAACTTTTTTGTGGTCCATTTGAGCATTTCTTGTACCCTGTTAACATTTTCAAAACAAAAAATGAACCCAGCAATAACACGAATAATTGGACAATCGTCATTTCTTGCACATTCTATTGTCAATTCAGTCGTAACATCTGTAGTCTTGGCTTTAAAAATCACTGTAACAAGTGCAAATTCAATCTTGTATTACACAATAACATTGAATACATTAGCTAACTACTACGCCTTTGCATTAAAGGTGAATCAGTTATGGAGACTAGATGTTTATGCATTTAATCTAAAAACTATTAAAAAATAAAACTGACCCGCTTGTATTTTTTCTCTATAAATAGCAAAAAAACATATTGACATAACACACAAACAAAGTTACATTCTTTCTATCTACTTCAAGAAATCACTCTTTAGCCTTTACTCATCCCCTCCACATGAAATCCAAAAGAATCAATTATGAATGGAAATGTGTTTCCAAGATTCAATTTGAGAAATGACGTGTAGGTACGTTTGTATATTATTTCTTGTGATAAGCCTAAAGTGGTGAAAATTTATTTTTTTTACTATTGTTGTGTTGTAAATTTTCCTAATTCTAATTTCAGAAAAAGACCCAGAAGACCACTTTAGCTAGAATGTAAGGATTTTTGGGCTACCTAATTCTCCCTGTATTTACATTTAACACAATAATATTCCACCTCAAAATCAGTCCTAGTAATTGCCTTCACTTGGATCTCGTAATGCTTGATAAGTGGAGTCCAAACACTATAGCTTATGAGGCATATGCTTCTCAAACTAAACTGGCATAATTTTCTTACAACAATAGTTATAGTCTAAAATGGCCTAACACCTATTACTTATTATTGTAGATATTTGATAGCATATATGATATGTTAGCTAATCCATCTCCCATGGGTCCTGATTTAAACCGTTTTGAACAAAAAAGTTTAAAACATAAAAATGATTGTGAATGAATGAGATTCTGGGTAGGTAAGCTTATTTTGGGACTAAGGAAGAGGAAGGGATGAAGAACACATGAAAATGGGACCTATGAGGGTTGGATGGTGAGGGGTGAACAACCCTACCTCCCAATCCAAGCCCTAGTGTGGGTGGTTTGGTTTATGGAGCTTGAGAATCAACCAACATTGTGTGCACCCTCAAGCACAGGAGAGGGCGTGTTTTTCTGCAGCCACCAATGGCTATGGCTGACCTGATTTCTCTGTTTTTCTTCTCTCAATGTTTTCTGCTGTTCTTCACGTTCTTTTTGCTGCTGTTCTTGTTCTTTTTGTTCTGTTTTTCTTGCCCCTCTCAGATCCCCCTTCCTCTCCTTTTATCTTCTTTTTTCACTCTTCTTTTCCCTCCTTTTCCTCTCCCATCGGATTCCTCCTGCAGCCTTGGACTCCTTGCTGGTCCTGTCGCTTTTAGGGAGTTGCAGCTGCAGGTCCTGGCTCTCTGCTCCCCAGCCTGCAGCATAACCCAACTCACCCCTCTCTCACCCTTCCCCCAAAGCCTCTTCTTTCACCAAAATAACCTAGCACAAACAAAAGCCCCCCTTTTGTCCCCTTCTTAGGTAGTGGTAAGCAGTGGCTAAAAACGTGCTACAGTGCTGCCCACAGGCTGCTTCTGCAGGGGGGTCACCAGGGGCAGCTCAAAACACGCCCTGCGACCTGCTGGGCGTTTTTTGTATTATTGTGTTGCCAGCTTGCCTGTAAGGGCGTGTTTGGCTGGTTGATTCTCAAGGTTCCATGTTTGGCCAAAAGGCCTTGGAGTGGGACCCATGAACTCCTCGGGACGTGGGGCAGAGCTCAAAGCCCCCCAATCCATTACGCCTCATAGTTCCCTTTGTTGCTCTACCATAGACATGCTGAGGGCGTGTTTTGTTTGGCATCACCCTGTGCCAATCCCTCAATGTCCATGCTAGAGACAAGTTTATGTGTTTAATATTCTTAATGCTATTGTAAATACATATATTACAAAAGGGTCTGTATCAGGTCCCCACCCTGAATCTGAAGAGATTGCAACACTACTTAAGACTAATCCTATTGAGTCTAATAGGGTTGCTATAGGGAGATGACTCTCCAGCATGCAATGGTGAATTAGGCACTACGTTATTGAATAATCTATGTTATATTAAGTCAAAATCTATCTTTTTATCCTAATGTTTAAGAACTATTGTTGTCTAGTACTACTTCTAATGTAATAATTTAATGTTTGTTGCATTATGTTTTCTTTTCCGATAATAGATTTACATCCTAATACTCATCACACAAAAATGCAAATAATGAAAATATTCACTCCATGAACTATTTTAAATAAGTAACAACAAAATATAAGATAAACAATATTAAAGTCTATCTTAAAGTTAAATCTTATACAAATAAAAGGCACCGCATGAGTTCATATAACCACTGAAAACATTCCAAAAGAAGTTCCAATAACAACATTAAGAGTCAGATGAACAAACGGATTTTTGCAACAAAAGAAGTTTTATCAGACTTACCATCATTTCAAATTTGTTTAGCCTTCTTTTTTGAAAATTTCCCTGATTTATCAGCATTCAACTCATTCTTTTTCTTGCCTGGTTTTAATATTTTGATTGGTGTCTCAGCATCACCATTCTCAGAAAAAAATAATTTAATGACTGCACAAAATAAGCAGCCAAGATCGACGAAGATCCAAACGAAGAAGAAACAGAAACTGAAAATCATGCCCTGCAAATGAAAACCAAAATGAAAAAATCAAGACCAACCAAAAAAAAAAAAGAAAAGAAAAAACAAAGTTATAATCGAGCCAAAGACAAAGAAAAAAAAGGGATCTACAAAGAGAGAAAAAAAATTTAAGACGGCTGAAAATCACCAGAAAAAAAAAATGCCGCGAAGATGAACTTGCCAAATCCATTCAAATGTCTCCAACCAATGGGTCCAAAGCAAGATAAATAGAAGAAAATGAGCTACAAAAAGTATAAATCGACCGAGAGTCCCATATTCGATCATCATCTTCTTCTACTCTTCGTCTAGCAGTTGTTGTTGTTGTGTAAGAAGGGGATAAAATTCAATAAATGAAAGATGAAAAAATAAATGAAAGATGGCTAATGAAAGATTAAGTAATAAATGTGTTTTTTTTTTACTAAGATTATTATTATTGTTATTAATTATTAACTAACTAAGAATTAATGAAGCAAAGTACAGCTTATTACACCAATTAAAATTATGTCTCTTAAGGTGAGACTATGCTAAGTTGTGTCTTAAAATGTGTGTCTAAAATTGCAATTTAATAATAATAAATTTTGGCTGCTTATTTAATTGACACGTGTCTTGTATAAATCAAGCATTGACAAAATAACTTTAATGCACATCAACAACTAAATTATATACAAACAACACATTAAAATAGGGTGAAAATAGGAAATGGACCCGGAGAGCCTAAATGGCGAGCTCCCACCTTTGATAGAGGATAGATAAGTGAAGTTTATTGTAGCACCTTGTATTACATAGAAATATAAGAAATGAGTAGTGTTATATGTTCGTGAGTTTTAATGTAAACATTAAGTTTCTCTTTTCACAAAACATTAAAATTTACATTCACACAATGTAATGTATATGAGAGAGAAAACTTGATGTTTACACCAAAATTGTTGCATAAATAACATTTTTTATAAGAAGACTTCACCATAGTCTTCCAATAAGATTCCTGTAGGAATCCCTTAAGTATTGCCTAATCACTACCTCCCAACAAAACATCACACCAAACCAAACATGAAAGGTTTATTAAGTTAAAACTCTACCATTGTCATCTAATTGGGGCACTTATGTATGTGATTGTGCAATACAGCTTATAGATCAAACAACAGTAAATAATTAGCTTAATTAGATTTTTGTTTTCTTTTTCCGAATTTTTCTAATAAGTGACGTAAAAATTTATCTTGTGGGTGGATGAAAATTTTTATAAATTTAAATATATTAATTCAGTGCATTGAAATTTAAAAATAATTATCTTTAAGGTAATTAATAGAAATTATTTTTGCGGTATGTTAAAATTGCACTTCATCCTAGCTTTTTTATTGCGATTAATTACTCATGATTTGTTAGACTTCTTTTTTTTTTCATTTCTTTTATGTAATCATTTCAAAAGTTTGTGAAGAAAATAAGTAAAATTTATGAGAAAAGTAAAATCTTATTTTACAATTTTATAAAAAAAATAGTGAACACAAAAAATAAAATCAAGAAATAATTAATTTTATATTGTTTCAATTGTTTATACTAATCTAAAAGAAAATACAAGAAAAAGGAAATGAAACTAACATAAGAAAATACAAGAAAAAGGAAATGAAACTAACATATCAGTATTAATGATCAATGGCAATAAGAACAATTGGTATAGAATTAATGTAATTATGCAATGATTTAGAGTAAAATATAATTTTGCAAACCTAAAAGTTAATTTGTGTTAAGAAAAAAAACATTTGTACGTCACTTTTTTGGCATCACGTTAATGATACATTTTCACTTTTCTCTCTTTCACTTTCATGCACTCTCTCAAGCTCCTCTTTTACTTGTACTTCTATTCTTTTTTTTCTCTCTCTCTTCTCTCCTCACTCTTCCTTCGTGTTTTTACTTTTTTATTTTTATTTTATTTTATCACAAATGTTTTTTTCTTCATTTGTTTAGTTTTTGCTAATTCATTTTATTTATTTCTTACATATATTATTTTGATATAATGTTTTTCTTCTTTTTTTCTACTTTTTTACAAAATGTTGTGGATCTCAAAATTTTCATTCTGCATTCGTTTGAGTAATTTTTCAAGCTTTTTTAGCTATTAAAAAGTTTGTGCATTTGTATAGAAAAGTTTGTGCATAATGTTTAAAAGTTTGTACACGTGAGCACCAAAGTTATCTTCTTTGTATTCATTTTCCTTTTCGTTTCCATCATATTTTTTTATTTTTAGTTGTTCAAAAGTTTGAGCATGTGTGTAAAAAAAGTTTGTACATTCTTGTTCAAAAGTTTGTGCATGTGAATACAAATATTTCTTATTCTTCGTTTTCATTTAATTTTCTTCTTATTATTTGCTTGTGTTTGTTAAAAATTTTGTGTACGTCAATTTAAAAGTTTTTTGCATCTGTTTTAAAATATTTGTGCATGATAACGAGTGAATCCACGCGCTTAAAGTAAGAGAGAGAGTGAAACAATTATTTTTTACTATTCAATGTACCATCTGATTTAATTTCATATGTGAAAAAATGTTTGTGGATAATATACACGTCATACCATGAAACAACAAAATCCGTGTACGCCTAACATTAATATTAATGTTCCTGTTAATTATCCTTTTTTTCTATTAACAAAACTGCGAGAGAGGATTTTCACAATTACGAAGATGGAGTATTAAAATTGCTCTCACTTCTAATATGGTCACTTTCTGATAACCGAACTAATTTTGTACTCGTCTTTTCATAAACTAACATATATCCTTAATTACCACTGGTTGCAACTATATATATGATGGTTTAGCTTTGCTAGATTAATCTTGTAACGTATATTTGGGAGCTTTTGAATTTTGCCAAGATTAATTGATGACTAATTAAATCTCTGAGTGGCCGGCTTGAAACTTGAAAGATAGTCCTAAGAAAAAGAAAAAGAAGAAGAAGAAATTGATCATTGGCTCGTGAAAGTTAGGGGCTATGATGGATGTATGTTATGTACAAGTGAAGTGGATACAAAGGCAAAAGATGTTGATGGCTGCAGTGGGTTTGGTCACTGGTTTGAGCAAAGTGCATGTCATCAATTATGAGATACACACACTGACTACTGAGGAAGCATGTGGTAAAGTGAAAAAGGGAATCCATCCGTGTTATCTGCAGATTCCACGCTCACGCCATCCATCTCTCATCAATCTTCTCTTAGATCTCAACACAGTCATTTTCAGTGTGTTTGTAGGTTGCATTTTAGTACTCATGATTCGGCCTTGGAAAATGAGAATCTGGGCACGAGTTTGTTATATGTTTTCAAACTTCTATGAAAGAAATAAAAATGAGTTCATTAACTATATCATTTTTTATAAGACCTAGCTAGAAAATGAAAACTGGAGTAATAAAAAATAAGATGATTATTGTTAATGAAAACATATCATATTCGTATAATATACAAATACAAATTCTACAACTACATGTTATCTAAGATGTTTTATTTATGTGACAGGTGGCATTTCATGAATTTCTACTTTTTATGACCAAATGAAATAAATTGTTGAATTTAATTGCTAATTGCTAACTTAAACATATCTTAATTAATTAATCAAATTGATAATTTTTAATTGCTAATTTACTTGCTAATAAATACTAATCAATATAATATACAAATACAATCTTTGGATATATTTTAGAATTAACTTATGATGCACCACTACAAATTTTTTAAGGCTCTCATTCTTTTTGGAATACTCTCATTTTTCACGGGAACTTATAGAGAGTCAACAAATGAGGACAAACAATTTGTGCAAAACGGAGACAATGAGTATGTAGGTATTTTAGTATTTTTAGATATTTTAATTTGGATTAAACTAAATATGGAATAGTTCCAGAACATCGTCGCCTCATATCCTGACGTCGACAGACACATGAAACTGAGTGACAGATGGTCACCAGACGACAACCTTGGAGTGGGCATAAAGTTCCTGAGTTTTTCCATAACGTTTTGTGAGCACGTTTGTCAACTCCTTATTTACTAGATCAGTAAACACTCCATGAGTGAACCATGTGTCTAAGTTACAAAATGGTTTAGGACCCCAATCCACAACCTTTTTCTCAAGGATTATCGGACAATGGTTCGACAGTTTCTTGCTAATCCCCTAGATAAATCAAACCCAAATGAGTCTAATTTGCAATTCTCTCTTCATTCATTCCTACCTTAACAAGTAAAAACCAAAAATGCCCTTATCCTCTCTTCTCTCTCTTTCTCCTCCATCTCAAAACTCACCCTATCTCTGTCTCTCCTCTATGCCTTGCCCTCATCACATTGGGAAGTATCAGAAGGCTTCTGAGATGTCTAGCTTGAAAAGCAACAATGGTGCCCATGTGTTCAAGATGGATGGAGATTTTTAATCCTTTTCAGAAGGTTGTGCTCTTTCTTTCTTTCTTTCTTAACATCTCTTATCTAATAAGATGCCTTAACTTTTTAGCTATTGAAAATGGTGAGCGTTTGTACCTAAACTTTAATTTGATCGAATTTTTTCTGTGTTGCTTGTTTATGCCCAAGAGAACTAAGTTTTGTTCGTTGTTGTGTAATAATAATGACTTTGTTTGTCACTGAGAGTAGTGAGTATAAGAGAGGAAAATAGCTTGTGAGAGATGAAAAAAGGTAAAAAGAAATTCTTGAGAGAGTTCATAGACAAAACAATAAAATCAATTGAATCCAATTCTTTAGTCTATTGTTAATTTCAAACACAAGATTTCAATTAATTCAATTTACATAAGAATTCAATTCCTGATGAAATTGAATTCAATTCTACGCTACTAAATAGTTCCGAATAGACTGCTAATTTTGTCAAGATTCGGTGAGGCCAGACACTTTGTTTTAGTGTGAATATGTGAAGCATACAACAAAATGGTAGGGTAAAAGCCATAGCGACATGCATGCAGGAAGGGATTTTTTTTATTTTTTTCGGCCACGTGTCTCCTCTCGTTGGAGTATGGAGGAGCTGTGTTTTAATGTTGGAGGATACTTAGATACTGAGTTATTCTCTCTCTTTCAATTGAGATTATGATTTATTACGTTTCTATAGACTAGATGTTATATTTGAATATATTAAAAGGTATAACTCCTTAGTCATTTCTTTCACACCCAATATAAAACCTACTATGTCACATAAGTAGGTCCTGTGATATGTGTGAGAAAAGTAATAAAATGTCTACACATTTAAATAACATTTTAATCAATGGACTACCCTTTTCTGCTATGCCAAACTTCACTCGAGACATGCAGGTGTTTGGTAGTGGAACGTATGCAATAATTGATTAAACATTTAATATTTTAATAGGCCGGTAGATATATTCTATATAGCTTCAAAGAGCCTATACCCTCTAGCCCACAGGCCCTGCATATGGATATGCCTTTTTCCTTTATTATTCATCGTTTCTGTTGCTGGTTTTTGTTTTGTTGTGTGTGTGTTGTCTCTGTATATATTTGCTCGCTAGCCATTTGGGGTGGTTCATTTTCAACCCCCACCCCCCCATCACAGGAAACAGGACTGAGTGAGCGACATGACAACATACCCGTAGCGAAATTTAAGGCAAAAACCAGAATCTTGCCAGATTCTACATGATGTAGTTGTTCTTTCCTGTCCTTAGTTATAATTGTAAGGTGTTACGCTCAATCTGACAATGATGAACAGTTATTTTCCTTTGACACATATATTATCTGTTTATTAATTTTGGATCATATATGCTTGCTTGCTGCCAAATCTTTATTTTGATTCTGACACTAATTAACAAACTCATTTGAACACAGTAACAAGACCACAGCCACAGGCACACATATAGCTATCCTCCAACTCAATCGTACACGTCCTCCTTCCTAAAAATCTTCTTAATTACCTCTTAAATAAAATAAAATAAAATAAAAAGTAAATACGATTAATATAATAGGAACTTCAAAATATGCTAACTCCTAATTCTTAATTCACTTAGTATATATATAGGAGAATTTATAGGAAAATGCGGTAGAAGAATATGTTGTTACTCGTAACGCATACATCTCTATGAGTAAGTGTTATTATATGAGTATAATCGATCTAACAACAAATCTAAAAGTTCTATTCTAATTCAAAATTCTACTCATAATAATATGAACTATATATAATTTATAAAATAAATGTTGATTCAAGTGTACATGTAAAATCTCACATTAATGAATGAAGAACTAAGTGAATATATATTTGGAAAGACTCAACAAGTCACTGCTTTAAAGTTTTGAGTTAAGATGTGACGTCTAATTCGTTGATACGTTTCTTGCTCCCCTCACTTTTTTTTATCCAATAAGTAGCATCAGAGACGATAGTTTAAACGAGTGATATGTATTTCTCACTTAGCTCATTAATTTAAATCTCCCCAATTTTGAGTTCCTCTTCACCATTTTAAACCCAACAACAAAGTACCAAAAAAAATTTATTTACAAGTAGACATGAATAAGACTTTGATCAATATGGTTAATTTTTAGTCACATCATTTATTAGAATTTAGAATTTTCGTTTGAGAATTCAAGGGGCAGAAGTTAAATTTCCTCTGACTTGAGATCATGGAAGTCTAGTTAGATTACATTAAATGTATGATTTTAAACTTTTGAGAACTAGTAGCTCAAATGACATCTCTTTTGATCTTGTGCTAATGGATAAATTATAAATGTCATATTCAACTCATATTGAATAACATATAATGTGTCTAACCTAAAAGTTTATATTTTCGAGGAAAAAAAAATGTGATTTCAAACTATAAAGATAAGTTTGCAATTCTAATATCCCAACAAAATTCATTTTTTTTATTTTTTTACCTCAATTATTAATTTTTTTTATATAGATACTCTTTTTCCTAATAAGTGTGTTTTACAATAATCAAATTTATGTCTTTTGTCTTCAATAAAGAGCAAACCACTTACTACTCGTCTAATAGCTTCTTCTACCTCAATTACCAATGTCTAGCCAAAATGTTACATTATTCTCAACCTTATTGTATCTAGCAAGCAACACATGCAGTATAAGTATACTGTATACATGAAGAGTTCATGAAAGAAAAAAAGAAAAATGAAAAATGAAAAAAAAGTTAAAAGTTAAAAGTAACATATATAGGACCAGTGGCCAGTGGGCGCAAAATCGAAGGTACGTTAAGTCCTTTTTGTCCTTATCTGTTTTGTTAACTGTTCTTTTTCAGTTAATAAATACTATTTATATGGACCAAATGAAATATGAATGTGGTTCAATGTCAAATGGTCTCCACTCTATACAACCCTTATATATGTAGCTAGGCTTTTGCCATAAATGCATTTCCCTCCATCAATTCTCTTTGGTACAGTGTTCTTTAACAATTTATCTTACGCCCACCTACCTAACGCTTAAATCCTTTGTATTTTTATAACAGAAAACAAAAGACAACGAAAAAGGACAAGATATACGAATCATTTGCTAAATTATATGAATATGGGTTTGTAGCCTACAATAATGAATTTGTGTTATAGTTAAATGCTGCACGTTTTTGTTAAGCTAGCTAGGGGATGTGTCATTGTTCACTCCACATAAAACTAAATAAGGCCTTCAGACTTCGAGGGTGGAATTTGACCATGACAGTGATGCACGTGAGAAATTCATGTTTGGTCCTGGAGTTTGGCATTGGATATACTGTTGATCGGGTTAAAAATGATACTTAAACTTACATACACTACAACAAAAAATATGTTTAGTGGGGTTTTGATTGCGTTTAGTGGAGGGTTCAAACTGCCGCAAAAACGTTTGCTGGCAGTTTCCATAATTGCTGCGTTATATTGTTGTTATAAAACCATTTTGTAGCAGTTTGGAACATGGTTATTAAACTCTCGAGTTAACTGGTTAACTCTTACGAGTTTGCGATTTCACTACACAAAACGAGTTAACACTTATGTAAGCTCTTTTTTAGTAAACTCATACGAGTTTAAGTAAACTCTTGATTTTACTAACAAATTTACGAGTTAAAATCTATCTACAAGTTTACGAGTTTACCTTAAGATGTTTAAATTTGGTAACTTTTTTAGATACTTAGTTGACTTTGTGGGTGTTAGATAATATCTATTGAGTTTACTAAACCGATTTTGCATATTTATCATAATTGATCTATTTTTTTATCAAACTATAAAGTAATACATGTACAGAATAAAATATGACATAACTAAGTGTCATGCATTAAGGTATATTTTATGATATTTTTTCATTTATTTTATTTTAAGGTTAACACTTTTCAATGTCAATTATGAATACAAAATTTAATCATGTTTAGTTCCTAATTATATTGCTTATAACATATATTTTTTTACACATGTAAACTCTTACGAGTTTACGATTCAAGTTTGCTGAGCGTTCACGAGTTTACTTAAATTATCGAGTTTGACAACCTTGGTTTGGAGTGACCTTTGATAGAAATAGCTGCTAATTATTAAACTAAGGCAGTTTAAAGAAATTGTCAGACTCTAAATTGCATTTTTCTTGTGATATTAAGATGTGTCACTTATAGTTAAAATGTCATTTATCATGTAATTTAAAATCATCCAACATATACTTCAAGAAGAAATAATGAATTGTCATATATATTATCTCTTGTCACATATATCTCTTGTCACATTTTCAATCTAAAGATGACAATAAATATTTATGGAGTAAAGACATGGTGTCACTTCTCATCTCCATTTAAAATTTTGACCTCTCTCTGTCACCTATCTCCACTCCCCATTCACTGTGGGTATTCAAATTCTCGTGGATGCCTAAAGGAAACACTACTAGTTAATAATTATAATTCATTATAAAACTACTATTACTAACAATATGCAAGTCAAATCACCAAACCACATGATGACGATTCAATAATTTTAAATTACATGAAGAAAAGTTAGGATTATTTTTTTACATAAATACATGTATATAATTTAAGGCTATTTAAGTAATTTTTGTTAAATGAGATTTAGTAGAGTTCCATAAAGAAATGACCTCATTCCCCGCCCCTAGTCTCGTCTCCTTTACTAAATAGGGACCCCATGCAGGGATTACAATGATCCCTATTCTCGTCTCTGTTACAAGTAATCCTAATAGGTACTTGTCTTCTTTGCGAATTTTTTTTGTCATCTCTATTCCTTTAGATCAAATGTCTTTACACTAGCCTATAGCAATGCCTCAAAAGTGCATCCTAAAGTATCATGAAAGTGCTACTTTTACCAAAAGCTTTGTAAGACATAACTTTTTAATAGGGTTGCTAAATTTCGTGTGGCTTATTTGACATTATAGAAATTAAGTATGATCCGTGGTTGTTTGGTATGTATCATTACATTCTTTGGTCTTTAATCCGATACTCTTTGAACTTTTGATCCATCAACTATGTCCAACTTGATGAATGGAATGACCCATTTAGGGGAGTAGCCTCTCCCAACATAGATTAGTCCATTCTAAAGGTGCAGACTTGATGCCACTAGTTAAGATAAATGCAGAATAATTAAAATAATAAAAATTAAAGAAAATATTGACACTAATTAATAAAAATGTACAATAAATAAATATATGTATACACATGCACACACTTTGTATAATGAGTAATTTGGTAAATATACATATAAATTTTAATTAATAAAACATTTTGAACTAAAGTATATGATTTGAAAATAGAAAAGAGGATTGGGTAATCAAAAGAGGGGAGTGTATTTCACTCTTAAGGAAACTTATTAATAGATTACCTACACACACATATATATATGCAAGATTTTTATGAGTAAAATTATTGATAAAAGACGCGCACTTTTCCCTGCAATTTTGATACAACGTCCAAGAGTAAGGATATCAGAATTAAAGAATGGTTAATTAATTTATTTCTTTTTGAAAACTTCTAATCATAGTTTTAAGCCAAAGTTTCTCTATGGTTCGGGGAGCTTTCAAACAAGCTTTCATAAAGATAGTAAAACTTATTTTATTTTGTGCATACCCAAATTTAAAGTGTTGAAATTGTGTCCAATCGAAAATCTATAGACATACACACACATACAAATTGAAAAATATTAAACAATTGATTAATAGTAATGCATGATTAATTAGTTTATAAATTTTTTGCAATGTTATTTAGTTATATTTTGCTACATTATTTTATTTCCATGTCTAATATCTCTAAAATCTCATATTTAATAAGATATGATGATAATATATATCAAAATTTCTCTCTTAAACCATAGTTATAGCATATGAAAATATTAAAATTAAACTTCTAGGCTATAGCACACTGTGTGAGCTGTTCATCCCTAGAAATCCTCATAAGCCTAGTACACATGACATGGCCCTAACCAGATGAGCCTACATGTATCTCTGGTTAAAATCTGCATGACTACTTTTGTAATAAACGAAGTAGCTTTAGCTTTTGAAAATCATACTCCTACCTTTCTAGACAAGCTTCAAGAAATTAGTGAGCCTTTCGGTTTTCCTCCACACAGTTCATAGGGTACAGCAAAGATATGGCGCACTTTTTTTCGTAGCAATTTGAATTTTCAAGCTCATAGGTGTAAAACAAAATAAATAGTTTACTTGATATGCATTAATAGTGTGTTTTTTTTTATATATATACTTTCATCCAATTAAATTTTATTATATAAACAAAAATAGTTGGCTCTCTCTTTTTGCTTAAAAAATTGTGTGTATGAAATAATTTGATTGGATGATAGTATAAAAAATAAAATATTACACTTAGACTCATAAATAAATAAATAAAATAAATATAAAAATTGTGGTTATGTTCAAAAAGTGCACGGCCAATCCATGCCCATATATGAAACCGTTTTTATCTTGTTTTGTGCTGTGAATGTTGTGAATATGGTTAGCTTTATTGCTCAGAAGATGTGCGTTGTTGAGGTGCAAAACTGGCATGCGAGATCTTAAAAGCTGCATGCTCTGGCCACAAGGAAGAACCACTTTAAATTTTGGGATGAAAAACGTGAAATCAAGAGCTTGTGTGTACTTAAAA
>QANU01112879.1:128934-140435 GCA_003254905.1 Nissolia schottii
GGTGTACGTGTAGCATTTTTGTAAAAGAAAATTAAAAACAAAAATTATTAGTCTAACGGAAGAAGTTGATAGTTATTGCAGCTTACTCTGTCCATCAAAATGGTACTATTTATACAAATTTGTGCAGTTGTGGCTAACTATTTTACCTATCTAAAAGCACAAGAAATGGTCCAATTCGACCCTCGCTTTGAATGAACCATTTTACTCGTTTGGGAGGTAATGACATTCCAGTTCCAGCCTCATCCAATCCCAACTCCGCAGCTCATAGATGAATTCATTGAGTTCCCTTATGTTGAGGAGAAACATTCCTCAATCCCATTGTATTTTTGAGCTACAATATAAAATCATTCATCTCTTGAGGTTTGTTTGGTTGGGGGGTAAAAGTTGTATGAGTAAATGTTAATTTCGTGCACATGTAGAGTACAATAATTATGTGAGGTCCACGTGCACTCACATTATAAATTGTTCAATTTGCATTCAAATTTCTCTTTTCCATTTGGAAATTGAAACAATTATGAACTAGAGCACTAAATTAGTGGAATCTAACTTAAACCAAGATAATATTACTTTACATAAACCAGAAATTAAGTTGTGTATGGAACACACACAGAGAGAATTCATTTTAGAAGTGTCTCAATAAATGAACTCATTCCTACATCATGTTATATCAGTTAAATCTAACCAAATTTGCTTGAACACCTTGATGATGAGGCCATGATACTCATCCGAATTGAGAGAGAGGTAGCAGGCAAGAAGATCCTCCAAATCCTTGGAAGTCCTAATGTTGTTCTGCACAATCATCTCCACCATTGACTCCCTGAAATCCCTCTGCGGATTGAGCGACGACTTCACAACCGCGAAGCTGTCGGAGAGGCTCCTCCGGCCGCCGCCGTGAGCCTGGACTCTCCGGGCTGTTCCGGCTCGCGGGGAATTGATCCTAAGCCTCCTTCTCCTAACCGGGGTGTTCCCCTGTTCCTTCACCGATGCCGCGGCAATCCTAACTTTCAAGGGCCCTTTTCTGGCAATGGAGTTGCTGTCCACGTCGATGATGATGTCATTGGCGGCGGCGCTGCTGGGGTGGTGCACCCTGCAGCCACAGCGAGAGATGTTGGAGTTTGACGATGGGATAACCGTTTCTTCTTGGTCGAACGACGAGGAGTCGGTGGGGAGAACACGGTCTGTCCTGAATTCTGGCTCAGGGGACTCTGTTTCAGCTCTTGCGCTTGTTCTTTTTGGTCTTTGTTTGGAAGATGATGTTGATGATGATGATGATGATGGCTTTCTTGCTTGTGGTTGTTGTTGTTGGGTGAAATTGGTGTCTGAGGTGTGGAGCTCCCTTGTGAAGTAGTAAGACTTTCTGGGATTGAACTGATGGGCTTGTCTTCTTGGCTGTTGTGTGGCTGAGGGTTTTGAAGATTGTTCATTTCTCTTCCTAATGTGATGAGGACTTGGGTTTTGCTTTCTTGGTGGCTTCTTGCCCATGTCCCTCAGCTTGTAGAACCAGCCATTCGGGATCATATCTGATAGTTTGAACCTGTAGTTTCCCATTTCCCACGATCCCTCACTTCTTCTCTGTGTGATTTTTGATTGGTGAGTCACCAGATAGCTCCTCCATCATCACTGTCCATGATTTGGTTTTTGTGGGATAAATAGAGCACAGAGAGAGAGGCGTGGCTTCTGCAATTTGTGGTAGGGGTTGGGGCCCACTAGGGTGGGATAAAGGAAGGTGGTGAAATGCAAGTTATTGGGTGAAAATTTCTTACCATCATATCTTTCTTGTGTAAAACTGTACCTTGAGTTATGTTATTACAAAAACACATTTGTCTTTATTGGGCACAACTTTAAGGAGATTTCTTCAAAATTTCTTGACTTAGGCCTTTTTTACTATTGATTAGAAACCTGATGGGTTCTTTTTTAACCCAAATTATGGGTGAAATTTTTATGTGGGAAACTATAATGGGTTTTGCTAAGGTGGTTGTTCAAATATTGTCAAAGTAATTCTCGTAATATCATATCTCCCACCCAAATAATTGTTCTTTTCTACTCAAAAGGATTCATAGAGGTGGCTTGAACACCCTTCCATACATGTATGATTCCCCTGCAGAGATTTTGCCCTTTCCGGGCTCAGGTTCGTTCTCCACACCGATGACATACTAATTGTAAAACAACAAATAGGCCAAAATTGTAAAAGAGGCCCAATGCAACATCGGGAATCGATGCTGCATAGTTATGAGTACGGATACAGGTACATGTATGAAAATTTTGAAAAAATTATAACACAAGTATGAGAAGATATAGTATATAAAAATACAAAATTAAAGAAAATAAAGTACTTAAATAATAAGATAAATGTAATTAATAGTGTCTTGACTGCAATTTTTTGCCAAAGTAGGTGAAACATATCAAGCAAGCAAAACTACTTAAAAAGATATAAGATTGACTATTTGTTCCATTTAAAAGCAAACTAAATAATTTAGCCGTAAAATTTGATGTTTTGTAAAATCAAATTTATATTTTAATGTTTAACCTACAAGTATCTAAAAGTACTCGACAAGTATTGATACCGGATATGTACCTGATACTAATACGACACCTACCTTGGAGTATACATGCTGCTTAGTTTGGAATGCTTTCACTGCTAGTTCTATGTGGACCTGAGTGCAGATCACCAACACTAGCAAAGTAACAAAAAAAAATTGAGCCAGACCAAGTGGTGTTATCATAGTTATCAAAATCGCTTGTTAACTCGTAAAATCGTACGAGTTTACGAGTTTAGGTAGTAAAATCGAACTAACTCGCAGGTAAACTCATTTCTAGGTAAAATTGGGTAAACTCGCATAAAATTGTGAGTTTACTGCCGATTTTACGAGTTTACCACACATGCAGGATTTTTTTTTAGGGACAAAACAAGTTTGATATTGTTTTGCATATCTATGAGTTTTTATATTTAGGTCATTTAAGTATTTTAGAGTTATCATTTACAGTTGCGCCTACAATCGTGCTCCGTTGTGCTCCTCCATCGTGCTCCGTCGTTGCTTGTGCTCTGTCGCTAATCCATCGTATGTATTTCATCCTTTGCTCAGGGATCTTTCCCACCAGGGTGCGTGACCCCTGCATTGCTATTTGTGCTTTAGTGTTCTAGATTGAAGACATCATCGTCACAAACTCGCTTCTTGTGATGTTCAGTAGTCAATACTATGTATTATGTTATATGTATTATGTATGAATTGAACTTAGAACTCATATATTTCATCTTTATTTGTGCTTTGTTATGGAGGTAAATGTATTTATGAATTTCAAGTTTTATTAAATATATTTTTATAGCATAATAATTTTTTAAAATATTTTTTTAATAATAGATAAACTCGTACGAGTTTACGATCTGAGTTTACGGAGGCTCTACGAGTTTACTTAAACTCGCGAGTTTGATAACCATGGGTGTTACTATACATATATATTCTCATATGTAAAAGTAAAAGCACTACATTTTTGTCTAAATGCTATTTTTCTGAAAGCTAATTGGATCATTGCAATGAGCAAGCAATGCGGTTTTGGTTACAAAATTTGTTCCGCTGATAAAGGGGAAAAAGGGGACACATAAGAGATGCCATAGCTGTTGAAAAGAACTTGAGAGGCAGGGGAAAAAACAGAGAAGCTCTCACAATTGGAAGCTTGTTGTTTTGTTTGTGTGGGTCAGCATTACACGCATCTAATTCTTAGATAAATCTTATAGGCCCATTTAACAGAAAAGATTGGGAAATTTGGGATTGCTATGCTTTTATGTTGATGTTTTCTTTTTTTATGATTGTTTTTCTTTCATGTAAATAGAAACTGGAACGTGGGTTTGTTCTATAGTCAGGAGTCTTAGTTTGCCCTTATGCATGTATAGATCATTTTCTAGACAAAGCCTTGACGTACCATGTCTCTTAAGGTAAGGAAAGGAATCACTTTTTTTTTCAACCAGAGCTAGATATCATAGATTCTCATGTTGCAAATGAAACGAAGAATGTGAAAAGACAAAAACAAAAAGGCTTTTCCAAAGGACCCAGGTTAATGAATCAAGAAAATAGAAGTTTTGATTAAAAAGATTTATCTCTATTTTTTAAGATTTTAAGTTTTTGCAAAAGAAATAACAAAAGCAAATAATAAATTTAAACTAGAAAATGAAAAAGGAATTGTATAGGGAAGGCAAAACTGAGGTTTTAGATTATCTAGATACAAACAATTGATGGATGAACCAGAAACGTACGAACTACTAAGCAATCCTCCTCTTGGGTGACTTCTCTGAAATGGTTAACAGTGGTAGTGGGAAGTATGTTATAGATACTTCGATGTTCAAGTTAGGGCAAGTTGTGAGGTATTACAATTGAAAAATGTTATTTATACGCATTTTGTTGGAGAAACACGAAGTGGATCGAGTCTCAGACTCAACTTCGTGCAAATTCAATATCCCAATTATAGACACAAAAACCCAAAGGGAGAGTGTGGTTCGCAAAAAAAATTTTATTCTCGGGAGTACTATTCTCAAGAGTGTTATTCCTGGGAAAAGCTTTCTCGGGAATATGTTTTGAAAGCGTTCGGTTGCAAATTGAACTCTTAACAACATTCCTAGGATTACAATATACGTTTATAAAAATACCCATGACAAAACGATGTATGTAGGCGATGGTTTGCCGCTATCTAGTTGTGGTTTGTCGCCATCTAGCGGTGGCCCGTCACCGTCCGGCATTAACTTGGCACTATCGGGCTGTGGTCCGTCGGCGTCCGACGGTGGTCATCGCTGCCCGTCCAACGATGGTTCGGTGCCTTCAGTCGGTGTTCTGTCGCAGTCCTATAATGGTACAGTGGTGGTCTGCCACCATTCAGTGGTGGTTCAACGGTGGTCTAGCACTGTTAGGGGTGGTCTGTCGCTGTTGGGGGAGGTCCGTTGCCATCAGCGGTGGCCCGTCACCGTCGGCATTGGCCCGTCGTCGTCGGTTGTGGTCGTCACTTGTTCGGGCAGTGGTCCGTCGTAGGCTAAGGGTGGTCCATGGTCAACTGGCGATGATCGGTCACTGGCCGGTGACGGTCCGTCATTAGACGGTGGTAGTCGACTGATAGATGGTGTTGAGCTATGTGTGATGCCCCAATAACTTAATTAATTATTTTATATGTGTATACAAGTTTATTTTATTTTAGTTAGCTATTTATTTATCTATGAACTTAGTTGCTCATTTTTATTATTTTGTCGAGTTTGGGACCATTTTCAGTTGTAATTTAAGTCTCAAGGCTCATTCATTCGAATGACAGTCTGTGTCATTTGAATGAATGCTAAAAAATTCATGTACAAGACCACAAATGTTTAGTCATTTGAATGAATCAATAGGTCATTCAAATGACTTGATTAATTTCGCGATTTTTGGGTTCTAGGGGCAAGTCATTCAAATGACACACTAAGTCATTCGAATGACTTGTGTCCAAGGGCATTTTAAGAGCACATGAGACTCATTTCTGCTAAACTCTCTCTCTCTCTAGCACCCTTTTCTCTCCCTTCTCTAAAAACTCGAAAACCCTAACACTAATCTTCCCCAAACCTTCCAAATCACTAAATACTCTTCAAATCCTTCACTCCATCTCATTATCATCATTATCATCCTCTGTTCTCTCTCTCGAATCTCCATTGGAGGTCTCTTAGAGCTTTTGGTGGTGACCCTAGGGCTCTACCTGAATTTTCCATTCTCTTGGGTCTTCAAGGGTAATTTCTTAACCTAAATCTCTTGTTAATGAGTCGGTTGCTTGATTATTTAAGTCTATGATTAAGTTGCTTAGAAACCCTAGGTTGAAAGTTTGAGAAGATTAGTGATTTGGGTTAAATTAGTCCTAACCCATGACATTTTTATCTTGTTGGTAGCATTGGGAGACTCCAATGAAGTTCTCAAAGTTTCAATTCCCTCATAGACCTATCCCTCCTTGAGGCTTGTGTTATGAGTAGTTAGTTGTATTTATAATTATTTTTCTATATTGCTATATGTGAATTAAGTTAGTTATTTAAAATGTTGGAAAAACATTATGATGGAGTCTTAGAGCATTTATTTTATGATAAACTAAACTGTTAGATTTTGGTGAGAACCATCTTTGATAAATTTTACACATAGGACGAGACTATTATTGTTTTATTATTATTGTAGCATGGACCTTATTTTTATGCATATGTTGAGAATGGTTGAATTAGTTATGGAAAAACATGATGTGAGGAAATGAATATTTTAGTGTTAGACAAATGATTTGAGGTGAAGTCTTGTCAAGATCTGTAGCCAATGAGAGTAGACGTTGGACTTAGTGCACCATGACGTTTGCTCTCGCTAGTAAGAGACAGATCATGCTAGCTTGGCACGTAGGCCACGTTCCAATTATATTCCCTCGCTAGTAAGTGACAGATCATACTAGCTCAGAATATTGAAATCAATATTTTTGGTTTGTTAAGTGTATGTTAGAGTAACGACTCTAACACGTTGTTGATGTTGTGTTATATCCTAGCATGATGGATTCCATGAAAATGCGGTTTATGGAAAGCTTTATGTTGAAGAAAAATGAATATTTTCTATTTAGATACATATATTGTAAATATCATAATTTTTCTCACTTGTCCTTTGTGTATTATAAATACATCTACCTGCCACTGAGTTTCCAAACTTATTCTTCGTTGTTTTCCCCTTAACAGATGCAAGTGTGAATTTGAGTTCTGTTCCTCCTATTTCTTGGCTTGTAGAGGACTTTCTTCTTTTGGTGAGCCCAACTTGTTCTGGGTCATATTTTGCTAGACTATTGTAATATTTGGTCTTAGAATGCTCTAGTAAACCCACAGGCAGGATCTATCCAATTCTCGCTTTCGTAGTTATGTAGCTAAATATTGATTGGAACTTAATTTTGTAACTAAGAAGTATTTTAGATGGTAAACTGCTATATGTGTTTTTCTTGAAAGTACTGGATTTTAAATGTCTGTATGGAATGTGGCTATCGCAGGTGAAGTGTCCTCTGGTTGGGATAGGCTCATCGATTTTTGATAGGATTTTGTATTATAAGGCTTGCCTGGGGTCTTAGTCCCCTATGCGCCAGTCATGACTCTGTTTGGGTCGTGACACTATGGTATGAGGTTTGGGGGCAATTTTCTTTTTTTATGTGTCAAAATATTCTAATCCCGGAATCCTACAATCTTATGGGGGAGATGGGAATGAAAATGAGACAATTTTCATTCTTGGGAATACAAGTTACTCGGGAATTTTTTTAAAACCTTAAACCAAACATGGAATGTTCCATTCCCATGGCCACATTCCCAGCAATGTGAGAAAATTTCGCGAATCACATGACTCCATAGAGAAGAAAATATCAAGATGATAATGAGTAAAGAGACACTAGAATTTAACGTGGTTCGGCAAATCCCATGCCTACGTCCATTCCAGAGGATCAATACTATCACTATGAGATAAAAACAATACAAGAATATTTATTGGTTCTTACACCCAAAATCCCTTGTGCACCCTCTCTCATAACCCAAAGTATTCCTCACATCTCATTATCTCATACTTCCCAGACACCTAGGTCATTGGCTTTATTTATAGTCATGGATTCTTAATCACTAAGAGTCCTTATTTCAAATCTCAACAGATTTTCTATATCCTAACAGAAAATCTATCTATATCCTACCAGATTTATCAATATCTACCAAATTATTCATATCAATAATTTAGATATTACTAAACTTAAGGATAATCTCAAGGATATACACCTTAAATAGAAAATATAAATAAAATCAATTACAATCTTATCAAGCATGAGCTAATTTTCCCAACAAATCTCCACATTGGCGAATGCTCCACCACCATGAAAATTGTTAACAGGTCCATCTTAATACAAGCCGCCTAGTCATGTGCAAACCTTCTTTAAAATCATGAAGAACCCTTATTTATAAATACCACAAAAAAGTACTATTAGCCTCAAAGCATACCAACTACACACCCGAATCTACCAAATAACATGACTCCACCATATTCAAAAAACTTGGTCAATAATATGTGTAATTATGCAATCCATCATCTCCTTTTTCTCTTCATCAAATCATCAAATCCGCCAAGATTTGATCTTGTGCCACACATATTTGATGGACCATATTGAGCTATAACCTCTAATACCAGTTGTTGGGAAACACACAGCAGATCAAGTCCCATACACAACCTCGTACAAATTCAATATACCAAATATAAACAGAAAATCCCAAAGAGAAGAAAATAACAAGATGACAATGAGTAAAGAGACACAATAATTTAACGTGGTTTGGCAAATCCCATGCCTGTGTCCATCCTAGAATATCAATACTGTCACTATGAGATGAAAACAATATAAGAATATTCATTGGTTCCCACACCCAAAATCCCTTGCACACCCTCTCTCATAACCCAAAGTATTCTTCACATCTTGTTATTTCACACTTCCACACACTAGGCCATTGACTTTATTTATAACCAAGGATTTTTAATCACTAAGAGTCCTTATTTCAAATCTTAACAGATTTTCTATATCCTAACAGAATCTATCTATATCCTACTAGATTTATCAATATCCTACCAAAATATTTATATCAATAATTTAGATATTACTAAATCTGAGAATAATCTCAATGATATACACCTTAAATATAAAACATAAATAAAATCAATTACAATCTTATCAAGCATGAACCAATTTTCCCAACACATTTGGTGTGAGATACTGTGTCAACCCTAGTGTTACCATTGGTTATTACTGACGGTAACACCTAAAACCCTAGTTCTCAATTGTATCATATACTATTTATTATTTATTATTTATTGTTTAATAAGGTCACTAATTAATTTATTAAGGCATAAATATTATTTTATTTAATCATTTACTAGTAAAAAAATGAATAAGCCTAATTGTTTCTTTTATTAATTTATTACTTATTTTTATTTGAAAAACTTTCAAGTAACAACAAAATTCGATGTATACGTACCAAATTAAAATGAGAACAATGCACACCATATTAAAATAAGAACAATGTACACTAAATTTATTAAAATCAATGCTTTAACAATGAAATTAAAATTAAAAACAAAGTTCTCAACTTCAAAGGAAAAAATCCAAAGGAAAAAACAACTAAAATAGCTAATATCATAAGTCAGCAGTACTGTCCGACGAGGTGGCATCGACATCGACATCGGCATCAACGTAGTCGATGGAGGACTCAGACATCAGCTGCTCAGGAGGCATGTCATGGGCCCTACTATTCTCTCCTCGAACAGAGCTAGCAAAGTAGACCCACAACACCCTGAGCTTGTCGTTGAACTTCTCCTTGTCTTTTTTTCTTTTTTGCCTTTTCATTTTGCAGCTCCTGATGTGCTACCTCTAACCTCACCGCCTATATGTGCAGCTCCTAGTTCATTTTGAACAGTTGCTCATGGAGCTCATCAGTATCTGGCATCGGTGATGGCCCAATAGATCCAATAGCCGATCGAGGGCTCCTAGATGTAACTGAGAGCTGCGTCCCCTTGTTATAGACGCAGTTGCGGTTCATACCACTGACGACATCTAGCCACCATGCGTTCTCATCGATAGGAGCCAGCTCAGCACTGGGGGGCGCACTCTGGGCCTGATGAGTTTGAGTAGCTTGTGATGCCTCTTTGAAAGCAACCTACATACATAACAAATTAACAAATATTAATATAAGAAATTAAAACAGTAAGGAAAAAATTAAAATTATATATGTGTATATATATATTGAACATAATAAATACGTACGGTGGTTTCTTTAGAGCGTGCATCAACCCACTTAGACTTGTCTAGTGGGTCTCGAGAAACAATTCTGCCTCAGTCGGCTCCCGCCCTAGTTCTCAGTGCTACATATTCAATTGTTTAAAATTAAACAAATTAATTAGTACATATTTAAATAAAAAGTTAAAGTATATTAATATGTAGTTCAAAAATAATTTAAGGCAAATGTAATTACCATCCTGAGGCGACCTTGCGGACCCTTCGGTGTGCACGTCGCCCCCTCGACCCTATGTTCGCGCATGCTTAGAGTTATAGGACTTAGTGTCGAACTCCTCCGAGTCCCAGTAACCTTTTAACTCCGCAAGCTGCGTAGTGGTCAACCAGTCCAGGTTTTTTACCTTACCCGACCTAATGTCCCTGGGCAGCTGCTGTAGACACCTGCCAGCCCTATAGTTGAATGCCTTCTTCATGCCGGTTTCTTCAAAAGGTTCATATTGAAAATTATACTAAAAATATAAATAATAAAACATTAATAATTAATTAATTTAAGAATAAATAATTATTAAAAAAATTACTACTAGTAATTTGATTACCTTCCAAACTTTGAAGAAGCGGTCCCTCTCCCTACTTGTGTACTCCTGTCACTTACGGACGACTCTGTTGTAGCATTTCTTTAGAGTCTCCGTGACGGCATTCCTACTAGCCTCGTAGGGAATCCACATATACAAACATAATTAAAAATATTATGTACGTTACAAAAATTAAATAAATAACAACTAAAAAATAAAACAAAAAATAATTAACAAAACTTACCCACTGTTGTTCTCGTTGAGTTGTAGAGGGACTCATGTGCGGGTGGTAGTGGATCCTTAAGACTGAGTGCCAGTGGGAGTATTCGACTGTGGCGGCTGTGGTGATGAAGTATCTTGTTGACCATAGCTCCCAAACCTCACCACCTATGATGACGATGGAGACATGAAGCTCAACCCGGGAGCATCACCAGGCTCCTCGGCCTGCTTTTCAGTGATGACCTGCCAAAATCCAGGGGTCGATATGAAACCGTCCCCCCACGGGAGATCTTAAGGACGTTGGCTTGCTGCTTGACGTCCCTATGCCCCCTTCCCTACTACCCCGCCTTGCGGATGCAGAATAGTAGTCTGACACCTTTTTTTTTCCTTTTGTCGTCAGTCATACTTATAACCATGGTTATCAAACTCGCGAGTTTAGGTAAACTCGTGGAGTCTCCGTAAATTCGGATCGTAAACTCGTACGAGTTTACCTATTATTAAAAAAATATTAAAAAATATTTTAAAACATTATTATGCTACAAAAATATATTTAATAAAACTTGAAATTCATAATACATTTACCTCCATAACAAAGCACAAATAAAGATGAAATATATGAGTTCTAAGTTCAGTTCATACATAATACATATAACATAATACATAGTATTGACTACTGAACATCACAAGAAGCGAGTTTGTGACGATGATGTCTTCAATCTAGAACACTAAAGCACAAATAGCAATGCAGAGGTCACGCACCTTGGTGGGAAAGATCCCTGAGCAAAGGATGAAATACATACGATGGATTAGCGACGGAGCACAAGCAACGGCGGAGCACGATTGTAGGCGCAACTGTAAATGATAACTCTAAAATACTTAAATGACCTAAATCTAAAAACTCATAGATATGCAAAACAATATCAAACTTGTTTTGTCCCTAAAAAAAAA
>QANU01112879.1:140974-243555 GCA_003254905.1 Nissolia schottii
AAAAAAAACTAACCTTGATATGTGATGACGCAAGAGAGTGACGGTGGTGACGGCGACAACAACCCAACAGTGCAGGGAGGGTAATGACGCTGGGATGGCAGGGAGGGTGGTGGCGGTGGCAAGATGGTAGTGGGTGTGGTGACGGTGGTAGGGCAGTGGTGGGGTGTGGTGGTAAGGTCGTGGCAGTGTGGTGGTAGGGAGGGTGGTTGCGGTGGTAGGAAGGTGAAGTGGTAAGCGGCTTAGTATCGCTTAAGCAAGGTCCCGAGTTCGAAACCTTGTGTACGCAGTTATCCCAGCTGGGAGACTCACCCTCCATAGCTAGGTGCGCGACCCGAGTCGACTCAGATTAGTCAAGGCCAAGCCTTGGATACCAGGCAGTCAACCTAAAAAAAAAAGGAAGGTAAAGTGGGATTTCAGATATAGAGAAGGAGTAAGGAGAGTGAATGAGGAAGAGGGAAGGGATGGATATATATAGCCTCTGTTAGGCCGTAGCCATTAATGTCATTACTTCGTTACCATCGAATTTATCCAACGGTAACAAAAGTCGAATGTTAAGATGTTGGGAACATGCATGACTTTACATGAACAAGCATGTTACCGTCGGATATATTCGACAGTAACAAAATTCGAACGTTGCGACTTTGGGAACACACGTGACCCTTTACATGAACAGGCACGTTACTGTCAGAAATATCTGATGGTAACTTGTCAACCGTTACACCTGATTAGAAAACATAGGCCTCTTCATGTGCTGACAAGTTACCGTCGGCCAGTTCCAACAGTAACTTGACTATTCATGTCTCAAGCGATTACTGTCGGATATTCTTGACGATAATCAGTCAAATATTACAAACACGCTTGTCCACTAATCTATCGAAGCTTTTACCGACTTAATATTGTTAGATATGTCCGTTGGCTTTTTCCTCTTTGTTTTACCATTGGAAAATTCTGACGGTAATGGTTTTGCGCCATTAGGAATCAACCATTACTATCGATTTTACCGTCTATTATTTTTTTCTAACCGTAATCGTGGTCAAAATTGCTCTGGTTCGTCCAAAAAGCCTTTATTGTCAGTTTTGTTAATGTTTTTCGACGCTAATACTGTCAAAAATTAATTTGACGGTAATGCTCCGATAGTAATAGACATGTTTCTAATAGTGTCACTCTCTCCACATTCTCTCTCTTCAACTCCCACTTTTCCTATATGCGCGTGTAACCATCCACCAGTAATCAAAACACTCTTTCTATTCCTTTCCAACATTAAAAAAAATAAAGAAATGAACATAATAATAAATAATTCAACCTCTATAAATCAACAAACCAACAATCTAATACAGAGAAACCAACAGGGTAAAACAATGACAAATAATAAAAATAAACCAGTACCAGTAAGGTAATAAGGAAGTGATAAATAAATAAAGATTCCAACATCTTATAAATTAATCACAGTCATGTTGGTTTTTTTAGTCCCATTTTTTTTTAATCCTAGTTGTTTCTTGTTAAATTAAATAGAGTCATGCTGATTTTTTTTTTTAATCAATGATGTTGATTTCTTTTCTTGGACATTTTGGTTTCTTTTACAAAAACAGGTTGGTTCTTCTTGCAATGATGTTGATTTCTTTCACAAGTACTACGTACACTTCATACCACTACTATGCAACCTCTGCATACAACCCCCTGTAAACAATGAAAAGAATATTTGTGAACAATTAATGTTTCTAACAACAACAACAACAAAAATCAACACTCTAAAATGAAGAAACCAACACTCTAAAATAGAGAAAGTAACACGCTAAAATATAGAAACCAACATGCCAAAACAATGATAAATAAATAAAAATAAATCAATACCAGTAAACCAACATGCTAAAACAAACCGTCATCTTAAAATGAAGAAATCAATGGTCTAAAAGGAAAAACCAACACGCCAAACATAGAAACTAACATCTTAAAACAAAAAAAGAAACCAGTAACAATAACAAAGGAGGAGGATAACACATTCCCCGATCTACTTTAATGAGTTTGAGGAACAATGAACAATTAACGATGAAGAGGAATAAACAAAGAACAATGGGGTTTGTTCATGGAGGAGGATCTGACGAAGGGCATTGAAGGAGCAAGGAGCAAGGGTTTGTTCTTGGTTTCAAGCTATGTGAGTGAGAGAAAAAAAAAAGTGAGAGAAAGAGAAAAAGAGAGCATGAGTGGTGTAGAGGATAGAGAAATTCTTTTTTTAATTACTCACGAGCCTCACATATTTAATATATTTTACAACAATTTTATCTGGTTACTATATTTTATATATTGTCTATGTATTATTGTTTTTATTTATTGTTTAAGCAACATTTTTATTATTAAAATAAATTGAATTTTACAGACACATATAGCGTTCAACGATATATACGACTCCTAATTACTGTACATGAATCATGGCAGAGAAATTAATGCCTTGAATACTAATCTTTACAAAAATTGCATTGGGAAAATTAATCTGTACAATAATTGATGTTTTCAGCAAGGAAGGAAAAAAAACAAAAGAAAAGCAATGGCATTAAGATTATGAATGTGGTACATTCAGCTCTTTTCCAAAAGCATATTTGCAGAGAGAAGATTGATAGGCATTGCTGTCTTGCCTTTGGGAATAGTGTTGAACCTGGTGAACTGGTCCCCATCTTTAGTCTGTGGAACAGTGGAAGGTACAAGACCCCTAACGGTTTTGAGTGAGTGGCGTGTGCGTGTTGTAAGAACTGGAACCAAAATTCAAGAGCCAAATGCACATAAATTAAAGAGGGCGGGGGGGACCAAAGAGTGTTTCTATCATGGGGTTGAAATGTATGTAAATATCTAAGTTTTTTTTGTAATTTATAGCAAGCACAGTATTGTACGGTGTGCTAGTCTTTCCCCCCTTATTTGCTACCTCTTTTAGTCTTAAACGGCATGCCTTAAATGCTATGTTATGCTATTTACATGACCATTGATTGATTGGAATGCCACGTTTTTATTGTCATACAAAATTTCCAATT
Organism: Nissolia schottii; assembly: GCA_003254905.1. NCBI lineage: Eukaryota > Viridiplantae > Streptophyta > Magnoliopsida > Fabales > Fabaceae > Nissolia > Nissolia schottii. The sequence goes on from QANU01112879.1 coordinate 143,995, forward strand.
TAGTTGAGGTGAAAATACTAGGGGATAAAGAAGTCTCTAAATATAAAAAATTTAGATACATTTTCCCATTTAAAACGTGGGATAATTTTATCTCTAAATTTATTTAGAGGGACAAAATATCTTATATTTAGAATGGCAATACATTTTGAACCATTTTTTTTCTCTCAATATTTTTATCAAGGATCTAATTAGAGTTATCTTATTATCATCATTAGACCTTTCCTCGCTATTTTCTCAATATTTAGAGCTACAAAGTTTATTGGCAGAGAATGAATCCTATGACTTATCATGAGTTTTTCACATAATCTTGACATATGTGATTTTTTTTATTATTATTATTTTTAATTGTTTACATTATTTATGAATCTCACTTTTTTGTATTAATGGTGAGAGATTATACATGACAAAATCCTTTGAAAAAATCAGATAAGAAGATCAATTATTGTAATTGAGGTGGTAAAAAAGGTATTTGAAAGTTAAGACAAAGAACTGCAACTTTTGTATGTTGAAGTCAAAAGTTTGATTCATGAGGTGTCTATTCAAGAAATAATATTTATGACAATTATTTTAAACAACATTTATAATTGAAATGAGTTTTTTTTCCCTCTTGTTACATAACACAAAAGTTTCTAGTAGTGATATCCATGCACCATGCTACAAATTGTTTTTTTGAGTTAAATATGTTTTTAGTCCCTCAAAATTTTTAAATTTTGTGTTTTACCCCTAAAAAAATTTTCGATAAGAAATTGCCCCTCTAAAGTTTAGTTTTGGTTTTAGTCTTTACCGTCAAGTTGGGCTATTAACTGCTGACGTAGCAATTAACTTAGCCACGTCTCCACACAAAATTGACACGACATTGCTTGCCATGTAACCAAGTTAACTGTCACACGAGCAGTTAACAACCCAACTTGACCTCAAGTATTAAACCTAATTTTTTTTCAAGGGATGATTTCCTAAGAATTTTTTTTTAGGGGTAAAACACAAAATTCTCAATTTTCAAGTAACTAAAAATTATATTTAACCTCTTTTTTTAATTTTGTTTTAGGTCGAGATAACGCAAAATATTTTTTTATTTTCTGAAACGAAAATTGGTTAACTGAATAGATGTCTCTTGGGCTCTTCATGTTTCACATGTGAGGTTTGTACCATGATAAGAAGGGGGAAGGACCGTTCTACCAATAGGCCTATTTAATGGGTGTTGTTATCATTTGTCAAATTATAGTTGGAGGCCCAAAAAGTTTTAGACCTGCCATTGTTGTCCACTGACGAGGGGCAGGTTTGTTGACCGAAAAGAAAATGTGAATGGTTTTAGCGTTAGCTTGGTCTGGTTAGAATCAGGCTCTAAGTAGTGAGAAAAAGAATCAAAATTGATTTAGACACCATATAATATGTATTATTCTAAAGTTGGGTTTAATTACTGTCAACCAATCAAGTATTGTTACATTAATATAAATAGTTAATTTTATGTCTTACTCCTTCAAAAGTCATATAAACCAAAAGATCTAATTAGATGACAGTGTGAAACACTTTACATTGTTATTGAATAAAAATTAAACTCTCTAATGCTCTGCATCAAACGGAATTAATAAGGTCGCATAAGCTGGTTTAATTAAGTTCCCTCCAGTTTTAAATATTTGAATAAAAGCCAATGAGATAATTTTCCTTAAAAAAATTTAAAAATTATTTATTTATAAACGGATGAGCCCACCAAATTTGCAAAAAAATTAATTAGTCCACCAAATAAGCACCAAAATACATATTATTAATTGTCATAACAAATATTATCAGCACTATACCACTAAACCTTAATGAAACTTATTAATGAATATACACACTCAAAAAAAAGTTGTTGAAACTTATTATAAAATATGAAATATTTTTAATGAAACTTGTGGACCCAAATTTAGTGGCAGCGTGCTTAAATCTAAATTGTTAAGCTTGTGCGGATGCAAGAAGTTTACTACTTGTTCATGAAATTATCTGAAAGTTATACAAAAAAAATTGTGACCATTAATTCTATTTATTAAGTATTATAATACCAAGAATGAACAAAATTTAAGTAAATGACTTGTCTTGTGAATAGTATCGACCAACTTATTTATTGCATTACCTATACCAAGGATTTTTAACACCTCTGAGTTGTTTATTTTATAGCCATTACAATTGGGCTATAAATATCACTCGTTTGAGTCTAATTGTGCCATTCAAAGAAGTGTTAAAAAGTACAACAAACAAATGAAAGATAGAAAGAAACAATAGAAAGCATTGACCTAGGAAGGGGAGATTGGAGCTTTCAACAGTAGTGGAATTAGATGTTCTGGGATGAATTAAATGTTAAGTAGATGCTTCCATAGACTTGCCTGCTATTAACTTGTTATTGAAGTCTTTTAACTCTCCCAAAGAAACTTATCTGATGAAGCTAAGTCTACTAGATGAAGTTAGGGGTGAGGCATTAGAGGCATGCCCTGTCCCCCAGATTTAAAGCCAGAAGTTCACCATGTTACTGATGAAGAGTTCAAGAAAAATCCTGAAAAATCGCCCAAGTTACTTCCCCATTTCAAGTATACATTTATGGGGGCAGGGTGATTCCCATCCTGTGATCGTTGACTCATCCTTCAGTCCTGCTAAAATTGAAAAGGTGGTAAGGTTTCCAAAGAGCCACTGGAAGTGCGTTCTGTGCGATACGTCCTTGTATTTCGCGCGAAACATAGTTACAAAGAGTAATCCTGCATCTACTGGGAGTGTATCTTGCACGAGACATAATGCGTCCCCTCATATTATGAGGTTGTTACCGTTGGAATAGTCCAACGGTAACTAGTCGAACGTTACAAGTGTGGGAAGCACATATGTCCCCTCATATTTTGAAGTTGTTACCGTCAAAAATATCCGACAGTAACTAGTCAAACGTTACGAGCATAGGAAACACGTGTGTTCCCTCATATTTCGAAGTTGTTACCGTCAGAATAGACCAATAATAAGGGTAATAATTATTTTTAAATAGTTATTATTAAGAAAATATACTATTATTACAGTTACCGTTGAAATTGTCTGACGGTAATTTTTAGTATAATAAAGGCTTTTACTTTAATATTTATTTCTTTGTTTTACCGTCAAAAATGGACTATGGTAAAACCTTTGCCTCACTACGCGTTATTTGGCGCCAAACATTACCGATGATGTTACCATGAGATGTTACCGTGAGATGTTTTTACTAACGATAATCGTGACAAAAATTGCTCTAATTCGTCCTAAAAGTCATTACCGTCAGCTTTTTTTTGTAATTTCTAACACTAATGTCGTCGGAGATGCATTCGATGATAATGGCCAGACAGTAATTAGCATGTTTCTAGTAGTGGGACTCGTGTGAGTTGAATGAATGCATTGTGAATCAGTAGTAATATGATACAGAGAGTTTGTGTACAGAGTTGGTGAATAGAAACTGAATTTGTGAGTCTAATTTGTTGAAGGATTAGCTTATACAGTGCTGATTACTTGGATCACAAGTAACTTAACTAACTAACTCTTTCAGTCAATTAGTTAACAGAACTAACAGACTGCCAACAAACTTTTCTAATATAATTAACTAACTAAACTTAGAGGTTTGTATTGACTTGGTGCCTTTTGGTGTGAATTGGATCTAATTTATCATTTGGTGACAAGCACTGACCTGGGAATGAGAGATTGGAGCTTTAAAAATTTGTGGGATTGAAGATGTGATATCCTAATAATTAATTTTATTCAAATTTTATTGTATATTATTTTACTATATTTATTTTGTTGAGTAGAATAATTAAGCATTCGGTGACTCAACAATTTATATTTGGTGACACGACACTCTTAAGTGAGTGCGTGAGACTCATCCTTTTCCCTTTTTCTTTTTTATTTCTTCCTCATTTATTTTCTTAATTTTTTTTAAAAAGAGAAGGGTAAAGTAACAAGGGTAGCCTATGCATGAACCGCCCCCTTTACTACCCTACAACTAGCTCAGGCTCGGCTCATTAATATTTAGCCTCGACTCGATAACACATGGTTAGATTTTAAGCTTGAGCTTGATTTGTCAAAAGTACGTGAGTCAGTTCATTTAAGACATAATTTAAGCCTTTTAAGCCTAACATGCTATGATATTTAGCCATAAGACATAACTAATTTTTAACATAATTTATATACCATAAACATAAATACATTAAGTTATAACTCACTTAAAACATCCTCCAACAAGTCTAGAAGATCAAAATTCTCCAAGAGTTTAATACAATAACTGTAACATTTCTTCTATCATAAGCATAAGGAAAAAAGAAAAAACAGCCACCCATTCTAATATCAAAACAAATAATTAGATATATAAGCAACAACTTTACATTGAGTCTAACCAAAAAAGTGTTGACGTTATTAATCTTGTCTTCTATAGCAACCAGTCACTTGCAAAAAAGTTTCAGATTACAAAAAATTCCAATCCTTCGCAGCTAATTGTATTTTCAATCGTCAACCTACAAAAAATAGAGAAAGAATTATGGTTTAAACATGACAGAAATTTCAGCATTCTATGTTTGACAACAACAATATAACGAATTTATTGTAAAGTCAAAAATGGAAACAAAAAACCTTATAAAATGTAACTAACATCCTTTTTCCAAAAGGACAAATTGGCAATTCAACTATCATTCTGGACAACACCTTCCACCACTCTAAAGAACGAAAGTTGGTTACACCATTTTCTCTTTGTAAATGCTTGGGTTTATCTAGATAAGTCTCTAGTTCTGATTACAACCCTGGAACCACTTCATCTTGCCTTACAAAATCCATCATCATTGGCCACCCGAATTGTAAGGAGCTTGAACTTTGTCGTGAAGTGTTGCTACTACTTTCTCCACCTACATTAAGTAAATTTTCTCTTTGTTGCTACTATCATTTAAAAAATATTAAGTAGTATAGGCATAAAAAACCCCAATCAACTTTTACTACTCGCTAGTTTAAAGTACACATCTTGTTACTTGCATAAATAATATAATTAAAAATTGCCAACAAAGCCCCACAGTCCCACAACCCCACGCATTATTTTGTTTAGTGTTCCTAAATAGCCAACCCAAAGAACCACAAATTTAAGTATTAACGATTATTTTTCTCCAGTCAAACAATAGCAATACAAAACTAGAGAAATTTTCTCAATATAAAACAATCAAAAATACCCATTTTTCAAATAAATTATTTGTAAAGTTGTTTTTAAAATAATTTTTTTAACTATAAATCGACTCCTATTGACCAGATTTTATTTTATTTTTTAATTTTTTTTAATTATAAGTCAATTTAAATTGACTTTTAATTTTTTTTAAAAAAAACAAAAGTCGATTTAAATCAATTTTTGTGTAGTGCCTATAAATAAGAGTTAGTTTAAACCAACTCTCACACTATTCAAACTCTCCATCTCCTTAAAACGCCTATTTCTCTCTCTAGAATTTTGATTTTTCTTCATCATTATAATACACTAAAATCTCTGCTACTCTTCACTCTTTTTTTCCTCTAACTCACACAAAAAACCTAAACCTTGGTATATACTACAAATGAGCATGCACCTATACCTAAATATCTGATTTTGGACACAGTACAAAGAAGTAGATTTAAATAAATTTCTACAAAAGTCGATTTAAATAGACTTCTGTAAATACATATAATTGCTTATTAATATGACCTTACTTTTTCTAATCGATGAGAGTTCATTTAATTGCTTTGGGTATTCATTTAAAGTTAGGGTTTAAGGTTAAGGTTTAGGGCTTAGTTTTTACCAGTAGATTAGTAACATTAGCAGTAGATTTATCAATTGGTAACTCAATTTGCCATTGAGCGGAAAGTTTTCCACTGAAACGAAATATTATGTTTCATTTTTGGGATTACTGTTGAATTTGGTAAGCTTACCGGTGGATAAATCCGCTAATAACGGACAACGCGTCTTTAAATACGAGCTTCTCCCTTTCTTCGTCATTTTCTATACCGTTTCCGCTCTCTCCACCACCCATCGGCCGCCACCACACCCCACCACCACACCACGACCCCCCACAACCATGCCCCTGTCACGACACCATGCCCAACCATTGTCGTTGTTGCCACTGTCCACACCCGAGCCACCATTGCCACACCCAAGCCATCGTCACCACGCCCAAGCCACCTGGTTAATGGCCCCTGCCACAGTTCATGCTCGAGCCACCATTAAACTGTTGCCCTTGCCACCGTCCACGCCCGAGTCATTGGGTTAGTGGCCCTTGCCACAGTCCACACTCGAGCCACTGTTGCCACACCCGAGCCACCGTCCATTGCCCCTGCCACCACCACCTGAGCCATCGTCGCCACGCCCAAGCCACCATTAGTATTTTCTTGTCTTTTTTATTTTATTTGATTTTGACTGAACTGGATTGATTGTGTTTTGAGATTATTATTGTGTTATTGTCATTTTTTATCTATGATTTATGCATATTTTTATAATTGATTTTAGTATATTCTAAGGTTGGGATTTGTGTTAGGTTTATGTTGAATATATTTAGGATTTGTGTTATGATTTGTGTTAGGTTTATGTAAATTTGAGTATATTTAGGACTTTAACAAAGGCGATTCTCAAAGCTTGCATTGGCTCAAACACTTTAGTCTATCACGCTGGATAAGAAAGCAAAAAATGCAAGAACGGAGAAGGAACACTAAAAAGCAAAAGAGAGAAAATAAAATGGGGGTGTTAGCTTTAAAATTCCAAGGAAAAAGAGTTTGTCCTCCTAGTCACCAAAAATCTAACAACATTTTCTTTCTAACTCATTTTGGCCCAGCCCAATTGAAGGGTAAGATAGCTCACTTATTGCTTTAGTCCCAAGCAATTTGGGCTTGAATCGAGTGAGATATAATTCAAACACCCTCTAAACGTCATCAGCACCACTGACCCAAATTGAGCATCCCAAACGACCCTCAAGACTAACAAACTAACGCTTAGTGTCTCCATGGAAGCTCTAGCATATTCAAGTGCACATAAGTCATAATATAATATATTAGGATAAATTGATATAAACCCTAAAACTTATAGTTATCAATCAACTTGTAAACTAGTAGGAGGTGAGTGTTATATTGGTGAAGTTCAAGGAAAGTTGTGATTTATCCATACAATAAGAGTCTGTTTTGGTACACAAGTTAAAATGAGTTAACCATAAAAATAATTTCTAAAAATAACTTATGCATAAGTTATTTTGTATTTAAAAATATATTAATTAAAAAATGATTGTTTTAAGTATTTTAAAAGTGTTTTTTGATAAATTAGATATTTCAAATTTTCAAAAAAATTCTAAAATTGACTTTTTAAGAAATAATAAGTTATATAATTAAACATGACCAAAATTTAAAATATGACTTTTTTATTACACGACCAAGGTATCCATCAATGTGGGTCCAATAACTAATCTTGTAAGCTTATAAGCTTCTAAGGATAGGATAGGTGACTAAGACATTTAAAAAAAAAAATATGATTTCAGACTTTTAAAAATTAAATAAATTAAATAAATTGTATTATCGAAACCAACCCAAAGTATTGAATAAAATAATAACTTACCCATTTAAAGATAAATAAGTACGTTGCGTCACTCTACAGAAATTATTTCTACAAAAATTTTAACTTCCTAACAGTTTTTTGTAAATATATATAAAGAAGAAAGTAGAAACCTATCATTATCATTTTGATGGGCGTGGCTCATTCTTGAAAAGCTGCTAATTAATCTAATAATTTTATAATTATATCCACTAATTATTGAATCTTCATTAACCGTGTGTGTTCCCCATTTTTTTACCTAACTTGTCTAGATTTTACTTAGTGTAGGGCCAAGTTTCTTACTTTCTTGGAACGGAAGGCAAATTGCACCTTATATTCGAACCATTTCCTTACTTCACGTATGTCAAAAACTTTAGAAACAAAAGTAAATTATATGTGATAATTTCTACTTTTATATAATTTCTAGGCTTCTCTTTCATGTGAAAAATAGCATCTTCTTTTATTAAGATTATATTAATTTTTTTTGTAAAAAAATCCATTTATCTTTTCTTTACCAACTTGAATGATAATGCATGTGGTTATCAAATTCTCGAGTTAAATTTTAGACTCTTATGAGTTTATGTCTCAAAATTGAGTTTACTCACTTAGCAACTCGGACTTGAGTAACCTTGAGTGAACTCGGATAAACTCAGATAAACTCGCATAAAGTTGGGATAAACTCATTAGTTCACTATTTTAATCAAAATTTAACTTCTCAAGCCCCAAAACACAATATTTTTCAAAGATCACAATTAATTAGGATTTCTAAATATCTTGACATCTTGACTTATAGTAAGTTGATTCATAACATTATGAAGTATTGATATGTTACTTTTATGTGATTCTAATTTATTTGTTGTACTTTATGACTTATACTTGCCTAAATATTTGCCTAATTATGACTTGAAAATAAAATTATGACATATATTTTGCTTTATATTAACGTATTATAAATATTTTTTATTAATATTTTTACAATAAGTAAACTCTTATGAGTCGACTTTATGATTCGAGTTTACCTATGTTTCATAAGTTTAGGTAATCTCATGAGTTTGATAACCTTAGAAATGCAGACTTTAATATTGTATTATATATAGCATACAGTATATAGTCGCTTAATATAACTGATCATATTCCTGATTAAGTTAGCAGAATTGACAATGATTAAATTAGGAATATTTAATCATGATATTAGATACTAAATAAAGAATTTATAGCCATGCAGTACGAGGTGAGGCACATTAACCCCAAACTTGCCCCCAAACTCACATTGAGACGCGGCAGATTTTGAGCTAACCACATGCATGCAGTGTGAGAAAGGTTGACTAACCTAACATGGAGGAAAAATTCTTAATTGCTTATTGAGTAAGAAAAATCTTTTGCAATCCATTCACCTATTATATGTACGTACTTTGTGGTGAATGCTATGGTTTCTCCCATCATAAAACGAAGGTTTGATATCTCTTTTATTTGAATCAATCAAATTAAGCAATTTTTTTTTTCAATTCATCCATTTTTTCATCTAAGCATTATTATAAATTTTAGGATAAATTACTCAAATCATCATCGAGGTTTATTAAAATTGCACTTCGCTCTAAATTACGTGTAAAATTTGCACCTCAAACCCAACTTTTCATTACAACTAATCACTAATGATATTTTATGTTTTTGTTTTTATTTCATGTATTTTATATTTTTAAAATGTTTGTAGAGGAAATAGTGAAAATAATAAAATGTTATTTCATGTTATAAGGTTTTGTGAAGAAAATAGTGAACACAAAATAAAAACAAGACACAAGATTGTATTGTTTTTCTTATTTTCAATCATCTAATAGAAAATATAGGAAATAGAAATGAAACCACAAAAACTTACTAATCATTTAATTGGTGATCAATTACAAAGAAAAATTAGGGTGGAGTATAATTTTGCGCATAGTTTGTAGTTAAGTGCGACTTTAGCAAATCTCAAGGGTGGTTTATGCAATTTATCCTACACTTTATATTTTGATTCATTCGATTTTTTAAAAAAATTGGATCCAAATCTCATTTTAAAATTAATTTTTTTATTCCCAAAATAACCATTTTAATATGCAAACACTTGTGTTTGGGTTGAAGGATAGTTATGTTTGAAAATAATGAGATTTAAGGTCAAATTAAAATTAAACGAAAAAACCAAGGGAGTTTAAATATAAAATTTATAATAGTATTGATTAGGTGGAGAAAACGGTTAAAATTAATTAGTTAAAAAAAGTTTGCAAAATCTTTATTTTTTAGAAGACACTAGCATTTATTTCAATAATTCATTTCAAATAGGCTTAGATTTGAGACACTTCACATACTAGTAGTGACCAAATATTCACATACCCTAACTACTGCATTATACTTAAAATGCGAAAATTCTTAATCTAATTTATTTAAAATTCCGTTTGGTAAATTTTGTCAACATTTATATTGTAATAAGGATTCCAATAAAATGAAATTGTAATAAGAATTTGGGATCAGACAGGTAAGTGGGTGACTAGGCATGGGCTTTAAACAGTATACGGCCCTTGAGAAGAGGCTCTTCATTAGTAGATTGGGACGTTTATTAAGGCCATAACTTACTCTCTTGAATATCCTTTTTTTTAATTTTGTCTAAGCAATCAACATTAATATTGTTTATTTATCTGTATACATCTAGATTTTCAGCCACGTTCCCAGCCATGAGCATGAAGTCAAAAGAATATACCTACCTATCTAATAATAGTAATTAAACCATGTACGTAATTCGATAGCCAAGTCACAATTTAAACTATATATGTATAACGATATTTTATTTTACGTTGCTTTTATTTATTTTTGTCTTCACATTGGTCATGTGAAAATAAAAATTATTACCTCAAGCTTATGTTTCTTTCGGGATAAGGAAAATGGAGACTTATACTAAAATGAAGAACAAAATTAAGGGAAATAAAGAATATCGCACAAAGATTTTTTTTTTTTTAAGTTCCTTTCGTATTTCACATGCATGCAAACAAAAGATAGAAGTTATTACCAAAAAAAAAAAAAGAGATAAAAGTAGAGAATTATATCGACTCCCAATTTCAAAATTTAATAATTGTAATATGTCATTTCACCTTGTTGGCTATGTGGCATGATTGGTAATGGAATGACGTTTTTTTATGGTTACCCCATTTAAAACGGTTAAATGATAGTTGTGTTGACAAAGATATTGTGGTTACGTGTATTTACTCTTTCAAAGATTGTTTTTCTTCTTATTAATTATCATCCCACCTTAATATGGGTAATTACAAAGATTATGTTACATCAGTCAATAACGAAATTCTTTGTTTAGTATGTTAAGAACAATCTCTCCAAAAAATTTAAGTTGTTGAATAGAGAACACTTAATGGTGCTATATGTTTATTTACATACTCTCTCACGCAATAACTCTTTTCGCATGTAGTATGGATATAATTCTTTTTTTTTCTTTGAAATTGGGGTCTATAATAATCGAACTCTAAAACTCTTAGCTATAATAATTTTAATACCATGTCAAGAACTATATCTCCTAAAAACTTAACAAGTATTTGGGAAAGTTGAAAAATTAAACTTATTTTAATAATCGTTTTTTTTTATATAATAGACTATGTAAGAATCAATTTATGTTTAGATATTTCAGTTGAAAAGTGATTTTAAGATAATCAGTCCTGTTTGGATTATATGAAAAAAGTTGCTTTTGTATGATAAAATTATAAAAAAAAATGGTATGAAATAAATATTTATATTATATAGTATTTGATAATTATGGTGAATTTAGTACTAAAAATAAGAAAACATATTTTTTTTAATAAAAAAGCCAAAAACTTTTTCACTTTAATGTCCAAAATAATATAGCTATAACTTTTTTCCTTCCAAAACAACTTAAATTCTAAAGAAAAGTTGTAAATTTTTTTCTTTTGTTTCTAGTTTACCAATGTTATACCAAAAAATAAGAAATTTATAAAGGCACCGGAGCCCATTTCTGAGCGTATTTAAGTAAAATGAAGGTTCAAGAAATCCAAAGTAAAGCTCTAACGACCTTATTGACGAAGAATACAAGCAGTCGACCTTAAGAAATTAAGGTCTTGATTAAGAATAGTGTCAATTGGAGAATTTTGACAAGGCAAGAAGGCGATTGATAAAGAGACTATGAGTGACCTCATGATATCAAGGACGAAGAAGTGAGTTTTGCAAAGAGTAACTAAAGAAGAGGCGACCCAATTGCAGACTTGGAAATTTTTAGATAAGCTAAATCAAGATATCAATGATGAGACCCGGGTCAACCCGGATTAGTCAAGGCAAAGCCGTGGATACCGGGCAGGCAACCTAAAAAAAAGATATCAATGATGATGACGACGAACAATCTAATAAGGAAAATAATTGTTGGTGTCACAATGTGAATTGAAAATTTAAACATGGAAGTTATTTGGAGCAAAAACGAAGAAGTTAATCAGAAGGGAGTTGCTTGGTGATTTTAAGAAGAAGCACTCAACAACATGAAGGAGATCATGGGCCACAACCGCACCAGGGACACGTGACGAGCATGCATGAAGACCATTATTTCTATAAATAGGCATGCATAGTCTAGCATATTTTTCTAGAATACTTACTTGTAATTCTTCGCACACACTCACAAATTTAAACATGTAAGTTATTTGGAGCCAAAATAATGAAGTTAATCAGAAGGGAGTTGCTTGGCGATTTTAAGAAGAAGCACACAACAACATGAAGCGAGATCATGGGTCTCAACGGTACCAAGGACACATGGCGAGCATGCATGAAGATCACTATTTCTATAAATAGGCACACCCAGTGCAGCATATTCTTTTTGGAATACTCACTTGTAATTCTTTGCACACACTCACAAAGTCACCGCGGTGCATGAGTACTAGTAGAAGAAATCAAGTAATTTCCACTCTATTTGCTTTCTGTTATTTCAATTCATAGGATTAGCATTCCAGTTCCATTCTTTGGTTTCATTTCTTTTGTAATCCAAGTACTCTATATTTAATAAGCTTGCAATCAAAGTTGTTCTTCATTTTTGTTTCAATTACACATTTTGATTTTTATTGCGTGTATATTTTGGTTCGTGAGTTCTTAGTTTTTCAACTTCTTCTTTCCGAATAAGCATTCTCGCTTTAAAACTCACTCATTGAGGAAATTAAGTTGAATACCCCCAAATTGAGATCTTGAATCAAACTTTTATGGTGAAAAGGCCCTTAACTTGTTATTGACCAAAATTCCCACTAAACAAATTAGCATTTATGGTGGGACACGGTTTGTGAGAATTTAGTTTGAAAATTCTTGTGTCCTTCTTTTTATGCGATTGTGAAGTGGTACTATATTGTTAGAAATGTCTAGTTCTACAGATACAAATATTGGCGAGGGTGAGGTCAATTCTGGTCACCCTTCGTTACCTATGTCAACGGATCTTGTGTTGACACAAGTAACACAAGGAAAAGAAGAAAGAGTCATCCCAACAACTCTTCCTGCAAAAAATATGGTGAACATGCCAATGCCGCCCTATGGTTTACCACTACGGTACGTTCTTCCTGTATATGCACCGCCAATGGTGAATCAAGGGGAAAACACGCAAATTTATCTATATGCTTATCAAAATCCCCTTTACACCTTTGCAGTGGTAGCTAGTTTGCCACCTTTATCTTTTGGAGGACAAATCGTACCAAACATGGTAGAAACACAAAATATGGGAATAGAAGGCCCTAGGATAGGGCCCATTTTTCCTGAAATGTCAAGGACTATGCCTTTCAACACACCTGTTCACACTGTGGAGTCGTTAGCTACCTAAAGGCAACAAGTCCTTGAAAATTACCATGAGATAGCCAATATGATGGGTCAATAAATGGCCACTATAATAAACCCTATGGTTTAAGATAATAATCATAGGATTGAGCAACTCGCGAGGCAAGTTAATAGAATCATAACGACGATAGATGTAAATGAGCCTCATGACGTAATGGTCAGCGAGAAAATCCAATACCTAAGGAAGAAATGATACCAAATGGTGAAATTCATCTTGTTGGTCACAACCAAAACCTAGAAGAAGTGCTGAATAGAGTGAGGCAAAACAACTTAAGGGGCATGAAAATATTACTAGAATGGTCAAGCAAGTGCTTAATAGTTTTGGTTTTAATTTTGGTTATGCAAATCAACTTTTCTTTGAGTCGGCATTTCAAGAATACATCCATCAAGTAGAGATGCCAAGAGGTTGGAAAGCCCCAAAGGCTCTTACTAAATTTTTTAAGGATACTGGAAGGTCAACCATAAAGCAGCTAACAAGGTACACATTAGAGATTAGGGAGATAACAACCAATGAATGTTTGAAAATGAGATATATTCCTTCTTCCCTCACAAAAAATCCCTTTACTTGGTTTTCAAACTTTCGTCCTAATTCAATCCATACTTAGGTTCAATTAGAACAAAGCTTTCATGAGTAATTCATTCTTCATCATATTCTTTCTTCTTTTTCTTCTTATTCTTATTTTAATTACAATACAGAACATGGAAAAGGTATGTGAGATTTCCTCCTCCTCCTCCTTCTCCTCCAAATATATCACAAACTCTTTTTTTTTTTCGTTCTTCTTCATTCTTCTTCTTGGGTTGTGTTTTGAAATATTTTTTAGTATAAAAAATCAAAGGTTTTCTACATTTCGATGTTAAATGTGTGTGTATGAGTTTGTAAAAAAATTGTGAATTGTTTCTAAATTTTTTTTGCATGTGAGTTTAAAAATTTGTGTAGTTTTTGAAAATGCTTGGGTTTATTGTTCCAAAAGTTAGTGTATGTTGTTTTAGAAGTTTGTGTATGCTAGAGTAAAAGTTTGTGCCTTCCTGGTTAAATGTTTTTGTATGAGTTTGTAAAAGTTTGTGTGGTTTATTAAAAAGTTTGTGCATGAGAGTGTAAAAGTTTGTGCATTAGAGTGTAAAATTTTTTGTGTGGTTTCTGAAAATGTTTGAGTCTATTATTTTAAAAGTTTGTTCATTCCTTTGTACAAAAGTTTGTGCATTCTTGGGTAAATATTCATGTATGAGTTAGCAAAAGTTTGTGTATATTGTTCTAGAAGTTTGTTTTTGGTAGAGTAAAAGTTTGTGCATTCTTCTCGCAAAAAATTTGTGCATTCCTAGTTAAATGTTTGTGTATGAGTTTGTAAAAATTTGTGCATAATTTCTGAAAAAATTTGTACATGAGCATGTAAAAGTGTGTGTGTGATTTCTCTAAAGGTTTGAATTTATTGTTTTAAATGTTTATGCATGTTATTTCAGAAGTTTGTGTATGCAAGCGTGAAAGTTTGTGCACGTAAATTGTTTTTGTGCATGTCTTGAAGTTCAATATGTTTTAAATATATGTGCCACTATGTTCATATGTTTGTGTACATTAAGTATTGTTCAAGTGTTTGAGCAAAACATAATCAATATTTTGTGCAGAACATAATCGATAGGAGTTCGTTGACACATTAGTAAGAAAGTTTTTTTGAAAAGTTTGTGCATGTCAATTGTATAAGTTTGTGCATTCATGTTTTAAACCAACACTTTATTGGTGCACAAACAATATTGACATTATGCACACACTTTTACACTAATATGCAAAAACATTTTACATGCAATGCAAATTTTTGTTTATGTAAACAGAGGTTTGAGTATGAGAGAGCTGAGTTTCATTTTGTGAGAGTGAGAAGAATGGTGGGGATATGAAAGAACTGTGGGTTTCAAATGATGGTGTAGCAGTGAGAGCACGAACGATTTTTCACAAAAATTGCATGTGCGCGCATGTTTCATGGTGAATGGGGATCATGGGCGACTTCATGGTTAAGTTGCATAAATGTGGGGCCCAAACTGTATTAGGAGATATGGTGTCAGTACAATGGCAGAAATATTGGTGCACATCTAGCAGTGTTGTACTTTTAAAAGCAAGCCACTGCCAAACTGGGGTGGTAAGGACCTCCCATTCTTTAACCAATTATTGATGGTCTGATCCTCATTTTGAATATCAAACAACTTTAAAATTTGTAATCAACGATTACTTTCTTAAATAGGTTTGCAATACGCAAAGAAAATGAGACTAGCGTCTATCCCTTTAAACTAGGTTACAGTATACAAAGAAACTAATTGCCACTTCCTAAGCATATACTTTCAAGATTCTATTTCTAGTTTACTTTTCAGTATTCTGCTTTAGAAAGGTGTTCTCTTCTTTGATATTTAATTTTCAGCATAATTAATAAACCACTTATAATTGATATAATTTGTGGTTCACAAAAAAAAAGGTACTACCCCACAATACGGACTTAAAACTTGTTTAGATTTATATGCATGATAATGACTTGCCTTTTGGTTGCCTCCATTACTTGTTTGTTTCTTTTTTGACACGTCTCATTTCATTGTTTTTTTTGTTCTTTCTTTTTTCTTGTATACTATTTCCACGAAAGTGCAATGTGTTATATGCGAGAAACATTGTCGTACGTCAACGGGGGCTTCTATAAGGACAACTCAAGTATGAATCTCCAAAACTTTACTTAATTGAATTGAAGTTGTGTGCCCAATTGGATCCTGAAAAAATCTTTTTCTACCTTTAGATAATTGGACGCCGCTGCATCATATATGTAGATGTGATTTTCATTTTCTTTCAATTTGTTTTCCTATTTGTATGCTTCATAATTAGCAACGAAAGCTGATCGACAAATACAAAGCTGTTGAAAATGACATTCCAAACGTACTAATTACATATAATTTTGGCTAGGTTCAATTGAAAATGGCTTAATAATATGGAAAAGAAAAAAACGTAGCCGTTAAAAAATATAAACTGTAGAAACTTAATTTATATGATATTAGGTATATATATTGTTAATATAGAAGACTATTTTTTATGTATAAAATGATCATGTTATTATTATTATTATAATTGGAGGAGCAACCTGTTGTTGTTGTTGTTGAGGTCTATCATGTCTTGTATGGCGGCCTCAAAACTACATTTTGATCTCCTCCATTATCCTCATCATCTCCTCTCATGGTGCTTCAGGCTCGGCCAATGGTGCAAGAAATTGTGACATAGGGAGGGCCTCTTCTACTGTTGGATCGCCTCCCACCCATTGCTTGTAGGAATCTTGCAATGAGGGCTCGGGTGGGGGGTCTATTGGATAAGGTTTTTGGTAGCGTGGAGGTTCAAGCATGTACGGATGTTGGTAGGGTTGTGTGTATGCCTCTTGGTAGGTGTGGTGGTGGCAAGGACTTAGTGAGTGTTGGTGATATGAGGATCTGATGGATAGTGGTAATATGAAGGCATTAGTGAGTAGTGGTACCGTAGACTGTTATCGTCATGGTTGTTAAATTCTCGAGTTAACTCGTAAACTTTTACGAGTTTACAATTTTACTACACAAAACGAGTTAACACTTGTGCAAACTCATTTTTGGTAAACTCATACGAGTTTAAGTAAAAAACTCTCGATTCTACTAGCGAGTTTATGAGTTAAAATCTACTTACTAGTTTACGAGTTTATCTCAAAATGTACAAATTTTATAACTTTGTTAGATACTTACCTAACTTTGTTTATATTAGATAATATATATTGAGTTTATTTAGCTAATTTCATATATTTATCATAATTGAGTTATGTTTTATTGAATTATAAAATAATACAGATACTGAATAAAGTATGACATAATCACTAAGTGTCATGCATTAAGGTGTATTTTATGATATTTCTTTCATTAATTTAATTTAAAGTTAACATTATTCAATTTCAATTATAAATACAATATTTAATCAAGTTTAGTTCTTAATGATATTGCTTATAACATATTTTTTTATGTATGTAAATTCATACGAGTTTATAAGTCGAGTTTACGATTCGAGTTAGCTGATACTCCACGAATTTACTTAAACTCTCGAGTTTGACAACCTTAGTTATCGTCATAACACTCGGAGTTGGAAGTGTAAGTGTATGGTTAACCAGGGCCACCATAACTCTTATCTACCACTCCAACACATGAATAAGACCAATCACCAAACTCCTAGGAACTAGATGGACCATTAGAATACATGTTACCTCAAGAGAAAAAAGAAAAATAAAAATAAAAAACTAACTAAAAAAGAAAGAAAGGAACAAAAACAAATAAAAGAAGAAAAAAAAATTAGTAGGGCACTAGCGCTTATGGACCAGTATAATAGTGGTTGGCTATTGCAGTAGCTGCCAATCGTGGATTTTTTTTTTACATATATATGCTTTCAATGTAAACATCTATCTATAATATGCTTCAGGTAAATAATTTACAAACGTATGGGTGGTGATGCTGAAATCGCCATAGGGGTGGCGATTTCAACACCCTGAAATATATATATATATATNAAGCATAAACCCTAAACACTATATCCTAAATCCTAAACCTTAAACCCTAAAACATAAACCTTATATTGTTAACCATAAATCCTAAACTCTAAACCTTAAACCATATACCTTAAACCCTAAACCACATATCCTATATCCTAAACCATATACCAAATGCCCTAAACCCTAAAGCACAAACCCTAAACCTATACCCTAAACCATAAACCTACACCCTAAATCCTAAAGCATAAACCCTAAACACTATACAATAAACCATATACCCTAAACCCTAAAGCATAAAACCTATCCCTATACCATAAACCCTATGGCCTTAACCCTAAACCTAAACACCAAACCTATACCATAAATCCTAAAACCTAAACCTAAACCTATACCCTAAACCCTAAAACATGATCCCTAAACCCTAAACTTATACCATAAACCATATACCATATACCCTAAACCCTAAACTCTTAACCCTAAATCCTAAACCCTACACCTATACCCTATGCCCAATACCCTAAATCCTAAACCCTATATCCTAAAACCTAAAACATAAACCCTAACACTCTACCATAAACCCCTAAATCCAAAATCCAAAATCTACACCCTAAACCCTAAACCATATACCCTAAACCCTAAACATATACCATATACCTTATACCATAATCCCTAAATCCTAAACATGTACCCTAAAGCATAAACCCTAAAGACAATACCATAAGCCCTATACCCTAAATCATAAACCCTTATAAACCGTAAACTTGAAAAAATAAATCCTAAACCCTAAAACATAAACCTTATACACTTAACCCTAAACCCTAAAGTATAAACCCTAACCCTATACCATAAACCCTAAATCATAACCCTTAACCATAAATCCTAAATCTCAACCCTAAACTATAAACCCTAAACCTATACCCCAAATTGATCTTCAAAACCCTAAACCCGAAACATATACCCTATACCATAAATCCTAAACCATAATCCCTAAACCCTAAACTTATACCCTAAACCCTGTGCCATATACCCTAAACCCTAAACTCTAACACATAAACCCTAAACACTAAACCCTAAACACTAGACTCTAAGCCCTAAACCTATACACTATACTCTATAACATAAATCCTAAACCCTGCACCCTAAATCATAAAGCATAAACACTATACCATATACCATAACCCTAAATCCTAAGCCCTAAATCCTAAACATATACCCTATACCCTATACCCTAAAACCTAAACCTATACCATATATCCTAAACCTATACCCCAAACCTT
The DNA here is from genome assembly GCA_003254905.1 of Nissolia schottii. Classification (NCBI taxonomy): domain Eukaryota; kingdom Viridiplantae; phylum Streptophyta; class Magnoliopsida; order Fabales; family Fabaceae; genus Nissolia; species Nissolia schottii. The sequence continues at coordinate 163,185 of QANU01112879.1, forward strand.
AAACCCTAAAGCATAGACCCAAAACCTATACCCTAAACCCTTAACCTTAAACTCTAAATCCTAAACCCTAAACATATACCCTATACCCTATACCCTAAATCCTAAAGCATAAACCTTAAACACTATACCCAAAATCCTAAAACCTAAAACCTAAACCATATACCCGTAACCCAAAACCTTAAAGCATAAACCCTAACCCTAACCCTATACCATAAACACTATTTTCTTAACCCTAAACCTATACCTTAAACCCTAAACCATATACCCTATGCCCTAAACCCTAAACATATACCCTATACCCTATACCCTAAACCATATAACCTAAACCTTAAACCCTAAACCATATAACCTAAACCTTAAACCCTAAATCCTAAACCCTATACCCTAAAACCTAAAGCATAAACCCTAAATACTATACCATAAACCCTAAACCCTTAAGCATAAACCCTAAAAAGAATAGAAACCTACCCTAAGTGAAGATGTTGCGTCTTCACAAAGAAAACTTGAGCAAAAGTCCTAACATAGGGTGGAACCTTAAGAGCTCTGAAGAAAATTAGCAATTGCAGCTCTATGAGGGGGCCTCTATTTATAGGAGGAGGAGATTCCCCTCCTCAGACAACCAGAGTCGGTGAGGCAATAACGAGCTGCTGCAACACGTAGCGTGTTGCAATAATGTGTTAAATTATTTTTTTAATTAACCTATATTTATAAGTTACAAAAATTGAAAATAAATATATTTTCAGGTTGAAATAAATAAATAAATTTAAATAGACAAAGAAGAAAGATTATTGAATACTCTTTTTAATGTAAGATTCTTGAAGACTTTTGTTTAATAGAAGATTCTTGAACCTGTAAACTTTTTTTTTTGACGTGAACTTCATTCTTAACATTTCAATAAAATTTAATGTGCTATCAACAATAGTGCATGTAACAAATACGGCGTACAATAAGAAAAGATGAAACTAAAAACTCTAATTGGAATCAGAATAAGATGTATTATTCCNGCAGATCAAGTCAACATCAAGACTATGCGAAGGCGGTTAAGGGAAATTTGGCAGAAGCAAGAATATGGGTTCAAGGTGGGAACCATGACTCTGATACCACGTTAAACATCTTGAGTGAACGAGTTAAAGGGGTATGAAAAATACAAAAAATTGACAGAGAGCAAAAAAATAACGGTGCTATCAGAGTTGTATTTACAATGGAGGATGAACCTATTTATAGGCTGAAAACCCAACAGTCAAAAGACGAATTACAATCAATTAAATATTTAAAAGATTATAATTAAATCAAATTAATCAATCAAATCAAATCATTTACAATCATTAACATAAATTATTCTTAACAAACACCATCAAAGTTTGTGCACTAATTTTTGTTAACAGGTTAATATGCGTAGTCATGTTGTTAACAGGTTAATATGAGTCTCTTAATCATTTAGTCTAGCTATTCTCTTAACAACTTTTATAAATGATTGTTTGTAATTATATCTTTTTTCTTTTATTTTCCCTCACAAATTATCAAATGTCTTTATAAGATTGTTAACATCACAATTAAACTGAACAACTAAGGGGTATTTGGCTACTTCAAGAACCAGTTTGACTAGGTACAAAATAGAACTAGTTTTGTAAATCTGAATAAAAAGAACTAGCTTTTTTGTTAAACTGTGTTTGGTTCGCAAATAACATAAATTAATTTTAAAATATTTTATAAATTATTAATATTTATCATGTTAAAATAATCAAATAAATTAATGAATATCAACAAAATAAATTTATATAAAATAATAATAAATTATTAAAATTTAAAATATCAAATATAATGTTTTGATAACTTATAAAAAAAAACTTTAAAAAAATATCTAAATAGAGTTAATAAAAAAATATAATACATCAATTAAGTAATCTTTCTTTCCACATATCTAATAATATCTCTTTCTTATAATAAGAACAAATCATGGAATAAATCATATCAAAAGAATTAGTGATTTCGATGGTTTAAAGTCACGTCACTTATCAAGCATTTCATTAAACACCTTTATTGCAAACTAAATTTTGTCAAAAATGTATAAATAATTAGGCTTTTTTTTAGAGATTTGGGCTTTTGCATTTGTTTTTCCATGTTATAGATCATAGAATATAATTAGACTTTAATTCCTATGTAAAAAGTGTCACTGTTATTGCTTGAATTTGATTTCTTTTTTTGACAATGGGTACGCAATATGTACTTGTATTGAAACATGATGCCCAATAAATTTTTTTTTCTATTTTCTTTTTTCAAGGTTATCATATATGCATTCATTAAATTAAACCCTTTTATAAGGCCCTTCTTCAATAAAATACATGTTTTTGACAATGCCCCCCCAAAAATCCGCGACTCATCAAAAATATACGAATTGTTAAATGGTTGTTGTGTCATCTGCTATATTAGGGGCTATGTGTCAACATACAAATTAATAATCATATACATCTAAAACTAAAATCACAGAGCATAAGCAACACAGTTGAAACTAAAGCTACAAAATGTAGGGAATGAAGATAAATTATTTTACTAACCTGTATCATTTGTGCCTTTGTTCATTGTTCGACAATGGAGATAACAACGTAGAGTGAAAATTAGATAAAAATAGAATTTGATAAGATGAAAATGTAAAATAAGAGGAGAATTTTAAATAAAAGAGAAGGAATCATGCACATAAAAAACTTAGTAGAAATTGAATTGGTGAAAAAAGAGAAAAAAAAAAGGGATGAAAAATAACAAGTTTAAAACTAATTTTTTTTAAGATAAATTCTTGAGTTTTTACCCAACACAATTTTTATAGAACCAGAGCAATAATATCTAATTAACTTGATTTTTGAAATTGTGAAATACCACAAGAGATTCTAACATTTTTCACTTCATTAACATGGGTATTCTGAATACATTTTGAATGGAAAAAAATGTTTGAATTAAAGTTAATCATACTAGAGAATCTATATAGATAAATAAATCAATCACAAGGAAATGATAACTTATCTAGAGGACAAGAAGACAAGAAATGAACGTAAACATATAAAAAAGGATAAAATATTTAAAATTTAATCTTAACTTAAATCCTAACTAACCAACAACCCCTTATTTATCTCATTTTGAATTGTTATCTTGGTTTTATTAGTCCATTAGTTTTTCCTAACGAGTCTTTAAATACTCATTCTTCACCATCCCCTGTTACACATGCATAGCAAAAAGTCGACGCTTCCTCTGCTACCCACTTTCTATGCCACAAAATCACTTCACGCCTTTTATTCAATTCCACTTCCTCTTTAGAATTCTCCAATACCAAGCAACTCACACCTCACGAGTTAGTTAGTTACCCGAAACCATGAGAGACGCACAAAACGACACCGTCGTTGAAAGCGAGACAGAGGCAACACCCTTGTTGACGTCAACGACAAAGCCGCTCGACGCTCCACCACCACCGAACGGCGTTGTTTTGCTCGGCAAGTACGAGCTCGGTCATTTGGTGGGAACCGGCGCGTTCGCGAAGGTGTACCACGCCACGCGCGTGGGCGACCGCCAGAGCGTGGCCGTTAAGATCGTTAGCAAGCGCAAAGTCCTCTCCAACGGCCACGCGGCGAGCCTGGAGCGCGAAATCTCCGTCACGCGCCGCCTCCGCCACCACCCTAACATCATCAACGTCTTCGAGGTCCTCGCTACAAAGACCAAGGTCTACCTAGTCATGGAGTTCGCCTCCGGCGGCGAGCTCTTCGACCAGGTCGCCACCAGCGGCCGCTTCTCCGAGGACCTCGCCCGAAAGTACTTCCGGCAGCTTGTCTCCGCCGTGAAGCACTGCAACTCCGGCGGCGTCTACCACCGCGACATCAAGCTCGACAACCTCCTCCTCGACGGCGGCGGCAACCTGAAGGTCTCCGATTTCGGGCTGAGCGCGGTGAAGGAGCAGGCCCGACCCGACGGGTCCCTCAAAACAGCTTGTGGGACCCCTGCTTACGTGGCACCGGAGGTTCTGGCAAAGAGGGGTTACGATGGCGCCAAGGTGGACATTTGGTCGTGCGGCGTCGTTTTGTTCTCAATGACCGCAGGGTATTTGCCCTTCAATGACTACAATATTACGGTTATGTACAGAAAGATTTGCCGCGGTCAATACCGTTGTCCTAAGTGGATGTCTTCTGAACTGAAAATCCTTATATCGCGTTTGTTGGATATAAATCCCCAAACGCGAATCACTATCGACGAGATTTTACAAGACCCGTGGTTCAATTCGGGCGGGTACCGGCTCGACCGGGTTCAAGCTAAGGAGCCCGAGTGGGAGGAGACTCAAAATAAGGTGGTTAAACCGTTGAATGCTTTTGACTTGATATCGTTTTCGACCGGGTTGGACTTGTCCGGTTTGTTCGAAAGCCCGGATGTTTCGGGTCACGTGGAGCGGGTCATATTGAAGGAGGAACCGGAGAGGATACTAAAGAAGGTGGAAGAGGTGGCAAAAGAGACGGAGATAACGGTGAAGAGGAAGGAGAGCGGTGAACGGGCAAGGTTGGAAGGGCAGGATGGTAATTTGATTGCCCTTGTGATGGTTTACCGGTTAACGGTTGAGTTGGTTGTGGTTGAAGTGAGGAGCACGGGAAAAGGAGTAGAGAGCAGCAGCAGTGGTGGGTGTTTTTGGAAAGAAAAATTGCGACCCCAGCTTCTTCAATTGGCTCATAAATAAACAGGAAGCATGAGAGTCTTTTAGAATTTTAGATGGCATTTTTTTAATTGATTTATCAAACTATTAACAGAATATTGAATATTGAATAAATTTAAGAAAAAATGGTATAAGTATCTTAATGGTAATGGTAGTGCTTGAAGAAATTTAAAATAAAAACATATTATTGAAATAGTAATAAACTTTTATTGTTTTCAATGTATTAAATGCTTACTAACCATGCATGAAATCTTTCGACTTTAGAATCATTAAAAAAAAAGTGCCCCTACTAAATGTTAACATGCATTTTTAAATAAGTAATTTATTCATGTAATATAAAATTCTTTATTTTTTATTTATATTATTCTTCTTCTATCTTTTTCATTTACATTGATTCTCGTGTATATATATATATATATATATGCAAATTTCTATCTTTAATTATGATTATGTTTTGAAGTTTTTTATTCACAATCACATTCATGAGTATAAGCTACTAAGAGTAACAGTGCTAATCATGAAAGGAGAAGGAACACATGTATTCATGTGGTGTGAGTTTGTGTAACTAAAGTCGCAGCAAAAAACATTCAAGTAGTGCAAATACGAGAGTAACACATTTAACGATTTCAATTTTATGGTGCCAAAGGGCATGAAAAAGAAATGGTACCAAACATACCATCAGTGCCTGCTGTTGCACGAACGCGATATTGTAGGAGCTTTACGAAAAAAACAAATCACGTTCGTAGTAGCCATAAAATGGACCACTATATATGTAGTTGTTTTCAAAAGGGGAAAAACTGAAAGAAATATCAAAGGTTAGCCATTTTGGTTTTAGCTGCACAAAAACTGTAAATGGTTAAACCAAGATTGGAGAATTGAAGCATGAGGAAAGAAAATTAGGTGACAAGTTGCAAAGCTCATAGGTAGCGTTTCCTTCATGTGTTGAAATTGAAAGAATGTAAACAATAAAATAATAGAGACATATTTCTTGTGTCTGTCTTTTTTAAAAGTACATAAATTAACTTAAAATTATTCAAAAACCCATCTCTCATTATCAGCCAAGTCTCCAGGTGAGGCAGTTAGGAATTAGTTAGATCCTTTGTATATAAGGATAGAACACTTAGCTTGTATTGTAACTTGATACATAATTAAAAATTCACTCTCAGAGCAGAGAAGTTATCATTCAAAAACTTCAGCTCTTCATCCATGTCTATTCTTCTCTCTTTCTCTATTTCTTGCCAATTCCGCCATTGTTACTCATATTAAAAAAACAAAAGTTACAAAAATTATTTTTAAAAATAATTCTTAATAAATAATTTTAATAATTTTTCTGTCTCATTCTCAATATGTTTTTATTTCTAATTATACCTTTACCTCTTCATGAAACTTGACATAAATCAATGGCTACCATACATTTCAACCACGGGTGAAGACAAATTTCAATTTTGGATATGCAACATATCGTCAGACATCATTAATCATTCACAGTGACAACAGCAAATTAAGGGTGCATAAAAGGGAAGGGTCCACTAGACCCAGATCCACTTGCTCCACACATTTTATGCATTATAGCCTTAATTTCCTTTAACTAATCATGCAAATAAAATAGATGCTTGATTAATTAACTATTTGAAAATTGTGCACTAACTTAATTATAATGGGATACTAATTGGAAATGCATCTTTGTGTTCTTCAATCTGATGTGTCAAATAAAGTTATATTAACAGGCTGTTCCAAATAAAATAATAATTAGTTGATGGAAAGTGACGCCAATTGGTATCAAACTCATTCCAACATACATGCATGGTGCAGCCCACGCTTTCAAGTTTATTCAGGTGCTTCCACTTTTGGCTTCTTAATTTGGTCGCAGTTGAACTTGTATCAAGTTGCATAATTACAATTTACAAACAGAACTCTGAACCGAACATCTTCTTTTTGTAAATTATCAAACTCAATTGTCCCTATTCTAAAATTATTTATTTTCTAAGTATGGACCAAAACAAGTCATTACTTTATATTACTAATTAAGGTGGTGATCACAGTTTTGAGCATGTATAGAAGGATTTGGCACTGCTCTTTGACCAAAGGAAAATAAGTAGTGATTTATGAAAGTGTAATTAATAAGTTTTTCTATATATTTATAAAAGTGATTTATAAAAGTTGTTACAAATTATATTGTTTTTAAATTATTGTTATCTTACCATATTTAGTTAATTTGAGTTTTCTATTAATTTATTAGTTTGAATTATTATTGTATTTATCTATAGTATAACAACTTTATTTATATATAATATATAATACGCCTAGTGGCGGAGCTTGAACAAGATTTTTAGGGGGTTGAGGAGCTAGACATGTAAATTAGATAATAATAATAAAATTAAATTTAGCATCACATGTGTAACATTAATTATAATCATGAGTTAGCACGTTACACTTCGAGAAAGTCCATTTAATTATAGATAATAAGTTTTAGCTGAAGTAATTTTTTTTACATTTTGTTAAATGTTCCCACGTGTCACTTAAAGAGGTGATTTATTTAGTTATAGATAAAATATTTTAGCATTAATAATTATTTTTAATTATAATTAAGAGTTATCATGTGAAGCTTCAAAGATAGTTCATATAGCTATAAATAATAGATTTTAGTGAAAATTATTTTTTAATTGTAATTACGAGTTGTCACTTGTCAGTTAGAGATAGATTTTAACGAGAATAATTTTTCGTAAATTGTAATTAGGAATTGCCACATGATACTTGAAAATAGTCTATTTGTGTGTTAGGGAAAACAATAATAAAATTAAACTTATTTTAATTATTAATTTTTAAATAATCAATTATGTGAAAAATTAATTTATGTTTAAATACTTTAATTGAAAAATATTTTAAAATAATCTATTTTATTTGGTTTGTATGAAAAAAATTATTTTTGTATAATGAATTATCAAAAAAGATATGAAATAATTTATTTATACTCTATAATATTTGATACATAGGGTCAATCCAATAGAAACATAAAAAAAATTAATAAAAATTTAGCAAAAAAACACACACACACAAGGTATTAACATAACAAGAAACTTCATAATGTATCTAATTTCATTATTGAAAAAAATGGTTAAATATGTTTTTAGTCCTTTAAATTTTGAATTTTGTGTTTTATCCCTTATACAATTTTTTTGTTAAAAATCATCCATCATAAAAAAATTTGTAAGGTTTTAATCTCTCCTGTCATGTTAAATCGTTAACTGCTAACATTGTGGTTAACTATCTTAACCCAATCATTGCTTCATCTGCTTACTCCTGCGTTGCTCTCAGCACACGCTTAATGTTTTCTTCTTCTTTCTCAGCATACATTTGATGTCCTCCTCCTCCTCCTCCTCCTTCTCATTCTATGAGTCATTGCCCCCGTCGCTGCTAGTAAAGTGACCTCACCTATGCGTCATCACCTGCTTCTCTCCTCCCCTATTCACCTTCGCCAAGTTAACTATTACGTCAGCAGTTAACAACTTAACATGAAGCTAAGGACTAAAATCTTACAAAAAAAAATTTATGAGAGACAATTTTTAACAAAATAATTTATGAAAAATAAAACACAAAATTAAAAATTTATGAGGAACTAAAAACATATTTAATCCTTAAAAATATTTAAATTACGTAAAATAATTTATAATAGTAGGCTGGATAAGCCAATTGAAAAAGTGATCTAAACTCAACCTGAAAAGTAATTAAGTGCTCCAATATTAATAATTTTTTTTATAAAAAAACAGTCTAATATTTTCTTTACGTGAATTCATTTTAGTGAGTCAATATAATTTTTCCTGATGTTCCAATCCCCTCCTTCTCTAGCAACTTCCTTCTTCAATTCATTTTCCACCCATCCATCAAGTGTGTTGTTTTCATGACCAAACCCCCTGCCTGCCACCATTTCATGTCAACTTCAACTGCGCTATTTGCCATCTTGTCACAAATTGCACACTTCAAAACCTTTATCACATAGTTTCAATATTATTGCTGCTCTCTACTTTGACTGAACTATCAATAAGAACGGTGGCTTCTTCAATTCAAGCCAAAGTTGTTAACATGTTGACTAGTCAATCTTGGTGTATGAATATATTCCATGGACCATGAAATAAAAGAAACACTGAACTTCACCAAAAATATTTTGAATAAAAAGGAAACAAAATAAACCAATTAAGCGAACTGCAGAGCTTTCGGCATTGTCCCTGTTCAATATCAATGCACTGTTAGACATATGCATCAATGCATATAATTAGGTTTAGGTGCATCAATGCAATCATAGGTTGTTATTGAAGACATTTTGAATAGAAGTTTGATTAAATTCAAGTGTGAGTTATACTAAAAAATTTATTAAATAGATAAATTGATTAATATAAATATAACTTATTTATATGAGAATAAGATATGAGATAAACCTCAACTTATAAAAATGATAAATAAATAAATAAATATTTAAATTTAAGTAGTAATCTAAATTATAATCTAAATATTTGAATTTAACTGTAAATCTTACACATGAGAATTTTAAGGTTATGTGAATGAACATATGTGACAAGACACAATTTGATGATAATTTCTTTTATATTATGAAAGCGTCAAAATTAATCGTTTGTATATATAAGTTATTAGTTGGAACTCTCTTTTTTGAATGGAAGTTATTTGTTTATAGCTCATTATCTCATTGATGAGAAATTGAAATGAAAAGAATGCTAGATCAAACACTTGTGCTCAATAGGGGTGATTGAAAAGGAATAACCGAATAAGAAACCAAACTTAAACAAATGACTGAGAATAAGTCGAAGTCAGACCAGAAATTTCCTATCCATCATCCACACAATTACCCTCAAGTCCATATTTGTAGCCCAAATCAAATCACAGTTGCATGATACACAATATTTTTGGTATAGGTACGGGTACGCAGTACCTATCTTACCAAATATATGGTACGCGAGAGGCGTATTTAGACAGTTTGCTATTTAAGTTCGCAGATCTCTCTAATATATTACACAAAAATAAATAAATAAAAATATATAAAATTAAGAACTAACTTATATTATTTACAATGAAGATGAAACTTTTTATAACAACAATAAAAACTTATTATATTGCTTAAAAAAACTTAATATATTTATATAATTTTTTTTAAAAAAGTAACTTTTATATGACTCACTATCCCCATAGCCCAAAAGTAGCCTAGTAAGGATCGTTTTCTATGAAGAAAAAAGGTCGGATTCTATAAAAAAAAAATTAAAATAAAAAACAAATTAAACCCTAAATTCACTTGCTACTTGCTTTATGAATCTCTATTCCTTTATTCCTACCTTGTTGTCGCCACACCTGCTACTCACTTCTCTCTCTCTCTCTCCCAAGACTCATTCTCAACTTGCTTCTCTATCTCAACTTGTTGCGCTCTCTCTCTCTCTCAACTCACATTCTCTGTGGTCATCCTTCGTAGTTGTTGCCAATGGAGATCTATAGGCAGCTAGAGAAGGAACTCGTTGGAACGCTACCTTCTTGATTTCAAGAGCAAATTATGAGTGAATTAATGCGTTAAAAACAAGCACCTCAACAGATAAATGGATTTGCAGTAGTTAATTTTGTGCTTATTTTGAATCTAACTTTTTTTTTTATTATATAACTCTTCTTTTTATTTTGAAAATGAGAGGATCTTGATCATTTTTGTTAACTTATAGTAATACAAAATCATAAATATTTATAATTATTTTGGGGAAATACAATTTACCCCATTAAAATATATCACATACACTTTACTCTCTAGTTTTAAAATAGGGCAAATTGACTTTCTAATGTGTTATAGTAGTATAAATAGGTCATTTGCTGACAAAATTATTCTCATCTTTATGAAGATAAGAAGGATAGGGGTAGAGGAGATTATGATAATTTAGTCATTTATTTAAGTGTTGATTTGATTTTTATAAAATAGTAAGCGTTCAATTTGCGTTTCAAAATTCAGGGAACACTAAAATGTGCATAATGTGCACTTGAAGGCGATAAATTGCATTTTTCATCTTTTCTTCTACTGGTACCGGTGTACAAGTTATTTTTATCATTAAAATTAAAAATAAAAACAAAAGAAGCCCTATAGTCTTATGGGCTGTTTTATCCTAATTTTATCCTAACTTTTGGCCTTTTCAAAACTGGTCAAAGAATTTGGGCCTAGCCTATTGTCCTGAGTGTAGTCCTAAAGCCTCTTGACAAGAAAGATTTTGGATCCTCAACCGAAAATCAAGGGCAGATTATTGGATTCCAAACTTGCCGGTGAAAAGTATAAAAATTATTTTTTAATTCAGACTTCTTGCTGAACAGTGAACCCTGTGTACTTCTTGCAAGTGTAGTTGTTTAGGAGTTATTTATGTTGTTATCCCAATTCATTTTATTTACGCAAATAACTATCATACTAGTAAATTTATTTTCACAATATGATCAAAGTTAATTAGTTATATATTCCGAATATTCATTCCCCGTCTACACCTCAAGAGGATGATTTCCATTTACATTATTATTACTACTGGCATCAGATACTCCCTTCATGAAAACCCTGTTACTAAGAACCAAGTTCCCCAACAGCTCCTCCCCCCAGTCCCAAGCGTGCAGCACAAGGAATGTCCCAATCCCCCCAATTAACCCATAGGCTATCGAATACGTCAGCGGCATCAGCACGATCGTCACAAACGCCGGCACCGCTTCCCTCATCTCACCCCACTCAATCTCCACCACGCATCTCATCATCATCACGCCCACCAAGATCAGCGGCGGACCAACGGCCCACGGCGGAATCGACGCCAGCAGCGGCGTAAAAAACAAAGCCAATAGGAAGTACCCGGCAACGGTTAGCGCCGTCATACCCGTCCGCCCGCCTTCACGGATCCCAGTGGAGGACTCGATAAACGCCGTTACGGGCGACGTGCCCAAAAGCGACCCCACAACAATCGAAGACGCATCGGCCATGAAGGCGAAATACTGACCCTCGAAATCACCGTTGAGATCAAGAAACCCCGCAAATCTAGCCATTGAATACAAGGTACCCGTTGTGTCCAATATATCAACGTACAAAAAGGTGAATAGCGCCTCCCAGAAGCTACCTTTGTTCATTCCGTTAAAGCTTAACGCCCCCGCGGTTCTCTTAATCACGTGCGCGTCAACCACCTTCTTGAAGTAACGGTGCCCAGCGTCACCCAATCCCGTGTCGGGAAACACCGTAACGGGCGTGTTCCTGAACCACGAGACCACCGTGACGAAAACGACGCCGTATATCATCGCCCCTTTGATCCTCTTCATCATGCAGTAAGCTATGATGACGAAACCAACCAAGCCGAGCCACATCGTCGGGCTCTCCATGCGGTTCTTCAGGCACAGGATGTTGTCCGAGACGGCGCCACGTGGCACGAGACTAACGGTTCCGTTGGGTGCCGTGATGACGGGAGCTAGCGCCGTTAAGTCGGATCTCGGGCAGGCTCCGAGTGTTACCAATGTCGACGGGCTGAACCCGATGAGCCCAATGCCTTCGTTGTTCTGAAGCCCAATGAAGGCTAAGAAAAGCCCGATTCCGGCAGATGAGGAGACCCGGACGGGCCTGGGGACGAGTTTGGCGAGCTTGGCGCGAAATCCAACAGCTGAGACTAAGAGGAAGATTAGCCCTTCTAAGAAGATAGCCGTTAGGGCGGTTCTATAAGGCACCGTACCCGACCCGTGAAACCCGACGACGGAATAAGCGAAATAAGCGTTGGCGCCCATGCCAGGGGCCATGGCGAGGGGGAGGTTGGCGAAGACGCCCATTACGGTACATCCTACGAGGGAGGAGACCGCAGTGGCGACGATGAGGTCGCGCCGGGTCTCCTCGACGCATGATGCGTACCCCGGGTTGACTGGCGGGTACTTGCATGTTGGGTCGGGTTGGATGACCCGGTGGGTTGGACATTGGGATATGGGGACGATGGGCTCGGAGCAGAGGGGAACGCAGTCGGAGACTGTGCAGGTGCCGCCGGAGTCGGCGATGATGCTGGCGTTGACAGCGAGGATGTAGGCCATGGTGAGGAAAGTGGCGGTGCCGGCGCGGAGTTCGGTGGTGAAGGTGGTGTTCCGATCGGTGAGCTTGAAGTGCTTCCCGGCTCGGCTCTGGGCCACGAGGGAGTTGAGCCGAGCCGACAACGAGGGCTTAGGGATTTGAGTTTCCATGTTTTGTGGCAGCTAGCAATGAGATCAGTTGGAATGAAAGGTTTCTTGTGAGTCTGCGTGTGTTATGGTGCTTGAAAGTGAAGAGAAGAGAAGGTGTGGGAGAGCATTATGAGATCAGTGGAGGTTGGTGTTTACGTGTTGGGGATCTGCTGTCATTCTTGTGTGCCTATCATATTTATATTCCTCGGCAATGCTATTGAACATGGCCTCCATAGGGTCCCATAATGTTCGGGTAATTCCTTACTAAAAGATTCAGTCAATAAATTAATTTTGTTTGAGAAATTTTTAACTTCGTTTTAGAAATTTTTATTAACTTCATTTAGAAATTAATTAATTAATAAAAATTAATTAATTAATGAAGAAAATTAATTAATAAAGTAAATAAAGCAAAGCATTTATTTTTCGCGGGCCACAAAACAAGATTTGGTTTCAAATCTTAATCTAATAGTGTGATCAATTCATATGTTGATAAAACTAATGCGTCTTTTCATTTTATAACAAGAGTTTTGTCTTCCACTTTTTATTTTAGCCAATGTGAAACTAAGAAAGTTGCACTTGTAACACAAATAGTTGAACCTTTGAGGGATTTATCCCTCCTAAAAGTGAAATAATTTAGTGTAGTTGAAAAAACCGTGATGGATTAGCGAGTGTATATTCTCTTACTAAATAGAAAAGTGAAATGTTAAAAAGTTTAATTATAGAGCAACAAGGATTTATCCCAAGAAGCATCGACACCAACACGGCCATGGGACACGACACGACATGCAACATGACAACACACCAATTTCAAAATTTTATAGGATACATACACGACATATATAGGTATAAAATTAAATATTCATAAAAGTATCTTAATATTTTTATTGATATCAAACTACTAATTTTTAATCCTTTCCAAACCCTTTTCAAAATACATGGAACATTCAAGGTATTTTTATGTGTCAATACTTGTTAATTTTCTAAAGGTCCATATTATTATAAATTTTTAATATTTAAAATATTTTTTACTCGGATATGACTCAAAATACTTTTGGATATAGCTCGGACACGGTTAATCATGAATATTTTTTACTCATGTATTGAACGAGTGTTTTCTTGTGTCGGCGTTCGTAGGGTGTCGGATACGAGGACATGACAACAGTCTCACGAGGTGTCCATGCTTCTTTATCTCTATCTAAAATGAGAGTAGATGATTTAGTTTAGTTGAAGAGAGTCACGAGGGATTAACGAGAGTATATTCCCTTGCTAAATAGAAAAGTAAAATGTTAAAAGTTTAACGAGGGATCAGCGATGGAAACATCCCTCACTATAAGAGAAGTGAAAGATTTAGTTTAGATTGAGCCTTTTGTGAGGAAAAACTAAGGGCACATTTTGTCGCTAAATCGCGTTGACGGGCTGTGAGGGATTTGCGAGAGAACAATCCCTCGCTATAAGAAAAATGAAATGTTCAAAATTTTGCAAGGGATCAACAATGGATTGATTCCTCACTAAAAGGGAGAGAGAGATTTAGTTTAATTGAAGAGAGTCGTGAGGGATTAACAAGAGAAGTTTCTCTCATTAAATTGTGTGAGAGTTTACGAAGGGTTAACGAGGAAAATTGCCCCTCTCTCGTTACATATTTTAACGGTTTGTGAGGGAATAATGAGGGATTTGTGTCCCACTAAACACCTTGCCTATGAAGTATATATGTTGTAAAGGATCATGTCCTCACTAATCTGTTGCTAATTGCTTGCTAAACTTTTTATTCCTCATTTTTCATTATTTTGCTACAAATGTACATTTTACTCGCTAACTCTTTCTATTTCATCACTAATCAGCATTTTTCTTGTAAGAGAATAATCTTGGGAGGGCAGATGATTGCTCGGCCTTAAGCTAGTCCACAAGCCCTCCTGCTCGAAGCTTGGAGAGTGAAGAGGCATGAGGTGGAGGTTATGAGGGTGATCCTTAATTAGAAGGCAAATGATTGCTTAGTGGTTGCTCAATCCCATACTAATGCAGAAGGCTTTTTGTCCCAAGCATGTAGAGCTAGCGAAGGGGCATAAAAGTCCTTTTCGCTCGGTTTTGAGATTGTCAAACAAGGACCCTGTCTTGAGGTTGAAGAGCAAAGTGCATGAGACATGCAATCGTTTTGCAGTTTAGGAGGATGGGTGATTTTGAGAGGACAAATAGTTGGCCAGTCCAGGATGGGAGGACAAAGTACGTGTTTTTTTTTTTTAAAAATAAATATTTATATTATTATTCCATTTAAAAGTTAAATTCCAAGTATTTTAGCATAAAAATTTTTCAAGTATTTTGTTCAAAGTAATTTTTTTTTTCAAAATAAATGCTTCCTTAATCGCTTTAGGCCTTGCCCAAACAATTTTTTTTTCTTTCAAAATTTGTGTTTATTTAATCATTTATTGATCTACATGTGAAACCCTAAAACGAAAAAATGAAATTGGGCCAAGAGAAATCAATGATTAATCAACATGTTAATTTATTAAGGAAATTTTTTTAATTTCTATAGATTTTCAATTTGGTCAACTTTGTCTATAACAAAAGTTGTTGACCAAAATTGTCTATATAAAATACAAAAATTAGTCATTTTAATCATTCTGTTATTTGCTACGTCAATAGTTATCATTAGAAAATTGACAGAAGAACTAACTTTTCTATTTTGTATGGGCAATTTTGACTCTTTTTTCCTTTTTCTTTTTTACTTTATTAAGATTTTCATGTTCGTTACTTAATTTAGGAAAGAATATAGCTATGGGCCACAGGTTGAGGAGGGTGCAAAGTGAAGGGAAATTATATTGTACATGAAAGACATATAACAAATTAATTGCAATACTGGCCAAGGTTCCTTCCAATACCAAAATCAATTAGTTCTTATTCCTTCCAAGACATCATTAGTCATGTCTATCTATAACCTCATTTTCTCCAATAAATATGTAATATAGAAAATATTCCTCTAAAATGAAATCCTTAATTTTAGAGAATAAAGTAAGAAATATCGGCATTGCATTAATAAAGTGAGAATGAGTTTAAGTTTTCACCTTATTGATTTAATGGTGAGATTAATATTCACTATATTTTTTAATAGAAAAAAGTCTTGGTGTACACCAAGATTGGTGCCACCGTACATCTCACCACTCTCCCTCGCATCTCACACCTCAATCTCGCGTTTCTCACTCGCGCTGCTAGCCAACTACCATCGTTTCTCAGTCACATCGCCAACCAACAACCATCGCTTCTCCTTCCTACATCCCACGAGGCTCTTTTCTTGGTTGTTTCTCCATCCTTCATCAAAACAACTCGTCTCCACTCTTCATTCCGCGAGACTCACCTTCCTCCATCACCATGATTTTCTCTTCCCCTCAATGCATGCTCGGTTGATTGTGTTAGATCTGTAGAACTGCATATTTATGAACAAACCCATATATTGAGAATGAAGAAATCCCTATATTAATTATATATGAACAAACTCATATACTGAGAATGAACAAACCCATGTATTATATATGAATAAACCCATATACTGAGAATGAATAAATCCCTGTATTATATGTCAACAAACCCCATATAGTGAGAATGAATAAACCCTTGCATTATATAAGAACAAACTCATACACTGAGAATGAACAAACTCATCCATGCATACAAAGCAGTTTATGAACAAATCCATATATTGAGAATGAACAAACCCCTATATTATATATGAAAAAACTCATATACTGCTAATTAATGAACAAACCCCTATATTATATATGAACAAACTCATATACTGCTAATAAATGAACAAACCTCTATACATTGTATGAACAAAGACATATATTGAGAACGAACAAAGCCATATACCGAGAATGAAAAATCTCTTGTATTATCTATGAACAAAGCCATATGCTAAGAATGAAAAAACTCATGTACATTGTATGAACAAAGTCATATACTGAGTACGAAAAAAATCCTGTACACTGTATGAATTGAACAAAGACATAGAATGAACAAATTCATGTACTCTCTATGAACAATCTCACATGCAGAGAATGAACAAACTCATGTATTTAAGCTAACAACATTGTCATGAATGTATTTAAACTAACAGTATTATATATGAACAAAGTTACAGATTGAGCATGAACAAATTAATAAGCTACTCACAAATTCAAGGATCTCTCAGGCTGAGGTTTGTTCGTCGTGGTCATTTGTGTGGGGGTATGAGGGTTGTTGTCGTCGTTGTCGAGTGTGTGTGAGCTAAGGGGTTTTCGTGAGGGAGGTAAGGGATTTTCAAGAGGGAGGTGAGGTATTTCGCGAGCTGAGGGTTTCTGTTGAGAGACGCGTCGAGGTAAGAGTGGGGTGTGGGTCATGAGTGTTGGGATGAGAGTGGATAGGTAGAAGGTGGTTTAATGATCAATAATGGGCCAGTATGTATTTAGTGGGTTGGTGGTTGTACGCTGGTGAAAATTGTGGAGTACAAGTAGCACCACTATTTTTAAAATGAGAAATCTCACTTTAGAGCGAAGATCCAAATTTGGAAGACATCCATCAAAAAATAGCCCATTTCCATTGGTAACTAAGGGGGCGTCTGATATAAGGTAATCTATCTAAATTATTGGTAATTTGGCTTTCAAATTACCTAGTAATTCACATTGACTTGTTTGGTATGACATGATTGCTGGTAATCTTGATTACCTCCGTGCGAGGTGTCTATTTGAATTACCACCTCTGGGTAATCCTAAATAATAATAATAATAATAATAATAATTATAAAAATAATAATGCAAATAAAAATAGTATTAAAAAAAAGTAATAACAAAAATAAAATAATAATAATTCAATAATAATAATAATAATAATAATAAGAAGAAGAAGAAGAAGTAGTCGTGTATTACCTCGTAATCTTTTTTATATACCAAACAAAGTAATGTAAATTTTCAATTGCATGATCTGTGCATACCAAACACAACAATGTAACATTAGCAGCAATTTAACAAATAGTAATCTTTCTAAAATGTAATCCAGATTACTCGATAATCTTTGAAGCAATGTACCAAACACCCCTAAATTCTATGTATATAAATAAAAAAAAAACTTCTCTGAAACCGGTGGTAGATTTGACTTTCTAAATGTATATTTTTTTGATGTGTACACGAAAACATAAGCAATAAGCAGATTCCATCAACTATAGAATCTTCTTCTTCTTCATTGATGGTCACAGAAAAATTCTTCAAGCCACCATGTTACTTACGTGGAAAGAATAAGAACTAATTGATTGAGAACTACACGAAGATGAAATAAAGTTCTTTTAATGGAATATGGGGACCTTGTCTCCCTGCACAAGGGGGCTTCTCAATACAAGTTATGGCCTCACTCGTGTTGCTTTCCAAGTTCCAACGCTAGTAAATTCTTGTGCCACTCAATTCCACCACCGCCCCCTTCATCCTTTCTGTTACCTTTTCAATTTTTTTTTATCTTCCTCTGTTGGGTCATACGAGTGCAACTTTTAGGTATGGTGGGGCTCCCATTTTGTTGCTNACATACATCATTAATAATACACAAACTTTATTCTCATGAGTGCACAGTCATTACAAACTTATAAATGATACTTAATTAAGTGCATAAACATTACCTGGATTAAAACACAAACTTTATGTATATCAGTACGAGATGTATGTATAGTGTGTATGGTTTTTGGTGTACGTATAGCATAACTCTAAAACAATTTCAAGTATTTTGTTCAAAGTAATTTTTTTTTCAAAATAAATGCTTCCTCAATCGCTTTAGGCCTTGCCCAAACAATTTTTTTTTCTTTCAAAATTTGTGTTTATTTAATCATTTATTGATCTACATGTGAAACCCTAAAACGAAAAAATGAAATTGGGCCAAGAGAAATCAATGATTAATCAACATGTTAATTTATTAAGGAAATTTTTTTAATTTCTATAGATTTTCAATTTGGTCAACGTATCAAACACCCCTAAATTCTTTATGTATATAAATAAAAAAAAAAAAATTCTCCGAAACCGGTGGTAGATTTGACTTTCTAAATGTATATTTTTTTAATGCGTACACGAAAACATAAGCAATAAGCAGATTCCATCAACTATAGAATCATCTTCTTCTTCTTCATTGATGGTCACAGAAAAATTCTTCAAGCCACCATGTTACTTACGTGGAAAGAATAAGAACTAATTGATTGAGAACTACACGAAGATGAAATAAAGTTCTTTTAATGGAATATGGGGACCTTGTCTCCCTGCACAAGGGGGCTTCTCAATACAAGTTATGGCCTCACTCGTGTTGCTTTCCAAGTTCCAACGCTAGTAAATTCTTGTGCCACTCAATTCCACCACCGCCCCCTTCATCCTTTCTGTTACCTTTTCAATTTTTTTTTATCTTCCTCTGTTGGGTCATACGAGTGCAACTTTTAGGTATGGTGGGGCTCCCATTTTGTTGCTTCATTGACAAAGATTCATCCTTTTCATACATCTTTTTCCTTATGAATTACTATATTTTGTTAGAACCTTTTTATTTAGATTAGTGTTTTGTCTTTAAAATGAGCAGTTGAATTATAAAATGCTTGATCATTACAAAAAAAAATGCTTAATTTGTGGCAGAAACTCTATTCCCCTCACTATAGTAAATTTGGTCTAACAAAGTACTTTTAACAATCTCACAAAAACATAGCTCCAACTTCATATTATACTATAAAAAAGAACTACGAGACAACCCAATTACGAGTAACCTAAAGTATTAGAAGTGTTTTTATTTTTTTTCAAAGGTTAGAAACAATCCAATTACTGCCCTGACAAAGAGGGAAAGAAACAAAACAATATTTAGAACAATACACCACACCTAACAAAACGACACAAGGCACCACACCTAGCAAAACGACTAAGGGACTCTAGATATACCCCTCCCACCCACCAACCCTCAGCCCACCAAAAACAAACTTGGCAAGCATAGAAGAAGCCTCATTAAAACTTTCTTAGTATAAATTCAGTGGGACAAACCCTTGATTTTTTTACAAAGGAAAAAGAGTGCCCCACCTACACAATTTAAGGGCAAGCCCAGAAGCAAAAAATACCCACCTAAAAAAACAGAAAACCAGAACAGAGTTCACATTCATACTACATAGAACCTCTTAGAATCAATGCCCACTTCAAGCATAGCATAGTAATATGACTAAACTGGAAAAAAAAAAATATGCAGCAATATACAGTCAGAAAATAAAGCACCGAAAAAACAAAATACTGAAATTACCCTTCTGAGCCCATAATTCTGCCTCCCTCTTCGAAAACTCCACTTGATGTTGTAAGCATATTAGTACTCTCAAAAATCAGATAAAGTGTTCGCTACAAGCGCACGTGTACTAGAACAAAGACTTTATTGACCCCAATGCTGTTAGCTCTTTACTATTTCACTAGAATTGCACCTCCTGCTACAACTTATAATAGATTAAGCTGTAGAATTAAGTCTCAAAAGATAGGTAAGCTGTAGAATTAACTCTTATTTAAATTCATCACACCAACATATCATCAGATCTAAGTAATTATTTTTCGTAGGCTCCTCTATATATAACAGTCAAATTAGCACTCAACAGAAATCAGATAAAGCCTCTGATACAGGCTCACCTATATCGAAAGAAGCCCATTATTGAGCCAGTGCTATATTCTTACCTCATTTCAGGTTCTTCTTAGAGCATAAATATCACCATTGATGCAACCAAAATGCAGCTTGTCTCACTGTTTCCACATAATACAATGGCTTATTTTTAAAAATATGTGTGTTCCTCACTCTCCAAATGACCCAGATAGATACGAAGTATGCTGTCCACCACTCCCTTTTAGCGCATCTGACGACACTTGCATTCTACCATGCTTCAAAGAACGCTCTCGCATTTCCTGGCGATACCCACATCACATGCCATTTTTCCGTCCACACATTTTGTGCAAAAATCACACCTACAGAATAGATGATCCACCGATTCCTCTTCCTTGCTACCATTGAAGTGATGTATTTGTCAATAAAAATGTTCATTGTTATAATAAAAAACACATTTAAGTGTAGTTAATAAAAAATGTGATCTACCAACGGGGGTTGGTCTAAGTGGTAAGGGCTTGGTATCGCTTAAGCAAGGTCCCGAGTTCGAGACCTTGTGTACGTAGTTATCCCCGCTGGGAGACTCGCCCGCCATAGCCAGGTGCGCGATCCGGGTCGACCCGGATTAGTCAAAGCTAAGCCTTGGATACCGGGCAGGCAACCTAAAAAACATAAAAAATGTGATCTTAAACTAAATTTGTTGCACAAAATTTGGTCCTTGACCAAGTTTATTGTTGTGCACAAATCAAACAGAATCTGTCGCAAATGCAAGTTTGCGGCAAAAGCAAGTCAATGGCCAAAACCCTCAAAGAAAACTAATTTACATCAAAATGATGGTATATGTCCCAAATCTAGAGCGGAATGTGAGTCTGCCGCAAACCATCACCGACATTCTTCTTTCCCGAAAATATCATCACTTGGCAAAGAGTTATGCTATTTAAACAACTTAAAAGTATGGACAACTAACAATCACACTTACAGAAGTGTGGAGTCCATTACAAAAACAAAAATAATATGTATAATGGACCTCATACATTTGTGAGTTTGGTTTTTAGATGTCGATACTTTTAGGTTGTTCAAATATCATTTCTCTTTGGCAAATGTTAGAGTCGTGTACATCTGCACTAACCTGTATCACCGCTTGAATGATAGAGACCAAGAAAATAGAATACAATACCAACATTAAAATGACCTTAAACTTTTTGGCACATAAAATGTCCTTAATTTACTACGACTAAAACCTTTTTTTTCAATTTTAAAGAAGGGTTAAATTCAATGGGCAAGCAAATACAAACAACCACCCCCAAATTATGACAACTCGGCAAGCAGGTAAACCCACTAAAACTTTATTTAAGCCATACTTTTTTTTTAAAAAAAATGCATATTTTTCGATTGCCTTCTGTCGTGACTGCCTCCAAGTATGTTGACATAATTATTTAGGTGAATTATGTGTTATAACATGATTTATGTAAGATTTATTCAAATCTATACTAGGAATTTGGAACACTAACACAAATGGGAATTTAGTTAAAAATACAAGGTACACCTTGTTGATTCCTAATATAGATGTGCGCCGTCTATGAATCCTGTTGTGAAGAGATAGCATACCCACACGAGTATGTTATAACTCACTCATTTTTTGTCTCCTATTTAGAGGTTACATCAATAAAGTAGTAGCATGCAAGAGTTGTCAGATAGGAGTGGCATAGTCTTCTTCATTAAAGACCTAGTTATTCTAGGTCTTTACATCATTCAACACAGTCACCATTGGGCTAAAGTAACACATGATGAACTCTCAAACCCATTACGAATCAAAAAGTTATATATATATATATATATATATATATATATATATATATGTATATATAAGTCTCTTTAAGAAACACTAGACTATCCATTCAACCCATTTTAACAAAACCATAAAGCTCATCAATCAATCTCAGCCCAAATCCAAGTAATCCTAACAATTTATCCATATTAACATGACTTTTAAACCCTCAAAAGTTTCTTTAATATCACACAATTTTTCACAATGTTTTCTTTTATGGGTTAAATTAGTTTTTAGTACCTCATAAATCGCAATTTTTTATTTTTTACTCCTCATAAATTTTTCGTTAGGAAATCTTCTCTCATATATTTATTTTTGGTTAGGTTTTAGTCTCTGTTGTCTAGTTGCACCATTAACTGCTAACATGATAATTAACTTCGTCATGTGGTAGTCACGTGCAATGCACGTAACCACTTAACCCAACTCATCCCCCAAACCAGACTTGCCTACAATTAACCCAAGACCCATGCCCATGAACCATAATTAAAAAAATTAAAAAAAATAAAAAAAAATAAAAAATTGAAAAATAAAAGGAACCTTAAATCTAATTAAGGGAATGGTTGGGGTTGGCACCACATGGAGTTGTGCGGAAACTTCAACCATGCCACAACAGTATGACAGAACCCATAACCATGGTGCAGAGGTGTGACAATTGATCCACGAGGTGGCAGATCGTGGCTATGAAAGTCACCTGCTAGTACATAAATTTGACCACCTTAAATTTGATGGTTCACATACAATGTATGAGCATGTTCTTAAAATGACAACCTTAGCGAAAAATTTAAAGTCTTTGGGATGTCCATGGATGAGTATTTTTTAGTACAATTTATACTTAATTCTTTGCCTCTTAAACAACATGGGTCATTTCAAATGAACTATAACACTATTAAAGACACGTGGAGTGTTAATGAATTGACCAATTTGCTTGTTCAAAAGGAGACAAGATTAAAGAACCAACAGTCTCATTCAGTTCATATTGTAAGGCATTAAAAAGCTGAAAATAGTTCTAAGAGGAAACCTAGGAAAGGCAAGAAGAAAGGTTCACAGAACCTTAACTAATCTTCTCAAAACCACAAGAAGGGGCGAAGAATGACAAGTGTCACTTTTGTCATAAAGTAGGACACTACATGAAATATTGCCCACAACGCAAGGAATGGTTTGAAAAGAAAGGTAAGTCAAGTGTTTTTATATGTTTAGAATGAAACTTTATTAAAGCTTCTTATAATACTTGGTGGATTGGTTCTGATTCCACAACTCACATTTCCAATACGATGCAGCAATTCCTTTCGATCCAAACTATAAAGCCAAATGAGAACTTTGTATACATGAGATATAGAATCAAGGCTCCAATTTTTTATGGAAACCAAAGTTATTATCTTATTAGAAAAAATCCTAGGATTTTTTACATATTAATGGTTACAAATCAAAGTTAATCCAATAATATGGTCCGGGAGAGAAAATTACCATTGTATGGGCTGGAGTTCTGAATTCGCATGACACAGTGGCGAATTCAGACTTATCAATTTTATTTTTTTTAAACCGGTTCTGAATTGACCTGACACAATGGCGAATTCAGACTTATCAAATTTTTTTTTCAATTTCCTAAGCACCCCCTGCCCCCTGCCATCAGGCCTCACTCTTTTTTTCTTTTTCCCAATTTCCTAAGCCACCCTGCAGCCCCCTGCCACCCTACCACGCATCCTGAATTCGCCTGACAAAGTGGTGAATTCAGAATTCAGTCCATACATTTGTAATTTTCTACTTTTGCCCATGATTTTAGATTTTACTTCCTCTAAAACTATATTAATGTTAAAACCCCGAAATCCTACTTTGGCAGAATCACTAGAACGACATCTTACCCCAAAAAAAACATAAGAATCACTAGAACGACTAAAATCTCTTTGTTTTGACTTTTAACGCGGTAATAGATTTAGAGCTCTATCTATACACTATCTATTATATTATATGCTTCTAATTCAGTGTGCCATGTCAGAGTTGCACCCTATTTGTTTTTCTTTTTCATTTTTCTTCGCCAATTAACTTGCAATGCGTTGAATGTGGCATCTAATTAGGAGCTGTTCCTTTCAACATGGTTAATGGATCACACTATCACAGACGCAATGCAACGTAATTAAGATTTGTTTGCCGCTTATTTGGATCATCATCATCATACTGTCTAGTTACAGAGCAAAGCCGACCATGACAAATACTCTTTTAAGTATTATGAAAGAATCTATCAAGTGTCTATATTTTATTATTTTATGGTAGTTGTTATTAAAATCTTCGAAGAATAAGACGAAAGATTTCATTGAAGATATAAAATTTTGAGAAATTTTTGTGCATTTTTTTAACTACATTTAATATGTGTTACATTAGCACTTCTCTAAAATTTTTAACATACTAACGCATTGATAAATGCATTAAAAATTCAAAAAAAATTTTAATTTCTTAACAAATGTCATTAATTAGGACACTTGTTAGCAAAATTATTTTACTCCCTCCAATTTTAACATAAGTGTCTATTTTAGGACATTACGCGAATTAAGTAAATGTATTAAATGTTATTGAAAGTTGTAAAATATTATTTGAATATACAAGAATACCCTTATTTAAAAAGAAGTAGGTATATTTTATTAATGCATTTAATGATTACAATTAAATTAGTGGTATAGGTGAGAAAAGAACAATTAATGCTATTTTGAAATATGAATTGGACAAATATTTTGCAAACTTAATTTAATAAATTTTGGACAAATATTATGAAATGAATGAAGTTTTATATGGATTTTGCTAATAAGTGCATAAGAGAACTTGTTAAAATGTTTAAAGTATAATGATTTGATTATTTTTAATGCATTCAATGTGTTGAAAATATCAAAATCTTACTGTTTTAATAAAATTGTTTTCACTTGATTGTGCCCTGAGTATATTATGGGTTTTGCTAATATATTAGTTAACAGTCTAAAATGGTAAAATTTAATTGTTTTTCATGTACTCAATGCATTAAGAACTTCAAAAAAAAATATTCTTTTGATGAAATATTTTTATCTTAAATTTCTTAACAATGGTCAACATTTGTTTATATTATTCCATAGAAGTTATTTGATGCTTCCACAGCAAGAGAAATTTTTTGCTCTGTTTTATTTATTGTTTGACAACTCTTATATTTCATTGAAAATGTTATGAAAGTAGAAAACATTGATGACCCACAAAATTTAGTTATAAAGTAATAGGGGCAAAACATTTTTCTTACTCTAAAAACACCTAAGAATTTTTTATTATCATAACCACTAGTGTACTATTCTCTCTATTCCTCAATGTAAGTCTTTTAAGGTTTTGACACGGGAATAAAGGGACTAATTACATAATCTTAATGTTATAATAAAAAAATAAGTTGAAATACTAAATTATCCTTTGTGCATTCTTCTCTCCATTAATTACTTCTCTTCCCCATTATGACTTGGTTTGGTAAAATTTTATGGGAGAGTGCTCTTACTCTAAAAAATATAAGACAGTTTTTTGTATTTAGTAAATCAAAAAGTTGAGTTTTGCTCTTGGATTGCTCTTGAGAACCCTCATGAGTAGTTTTCCAAAGTTGATGTACCAATAGGTGTTTTCCTCATACTAGTAGTGCTCCTAAAGTCCTTGGTGTATCTCCAATATGGTGGCCGAGGTACCTGCAAGGACTCCGATGCTCAAGTAAGTCGATGCAAGATAAGGGTGCAAGATCAAGGATAGTTTCCAGAGGATACCTGGCGAGTCCGGTCTCATTTATACTTAGGGGTGAGGCCTCCCAGGATCACGGGATGGACACCGGTGATGTGGCCCATGCCTCCGAATTTCGCTCTAGGTTCCAGGGAATCCTTTCTGTGTCAGAATTTCCTCTCGGTTTGGGGATATATTCAAATTCCTGAAATCTAGTTTCTAACCCGTGGATGAGTCCGCATAGGTGACATGGACTTGGAGCCCATGATCTGTGGACCCAGAGTAGGGCTCTAACTCGAGTCCTTGGGCCTAGTCCGTAACAGTTAACTTGTGCTTTCTAAAGTTAAAAGACTAATATAACTTTAAATTTTAATTGTAAATATTACTTTCATTAATGTTGATGCTCATATAGTTATTTTACATATAAAGAATAGTTTCGTAAGGTGTTTAACAAACATTACTCTTATAATTTTGCTTATTAAAAGTTATTTCTATAATTCTTTTATTAAACATTACTATTGTGACTTTTTTTAGAGCAGCTTTTAAGAATTTAAAGAGCTCGGTCAACAACTTTCAAACAACCACAACATTCCCAAACCAAGGTTAAATCTCTCTACTAGGGGTAAAACTCATACAAAATAGTTAGAGTAATATTCCAAATTAGCCCCTCTAAAATTGTTTTGGCCAAATTGCTCCTTGTCAAATTCAAAATTAGGGCTTGTTAATCTCTTAGTTAATATGCCTAATGGAAACTACTCATATTTAACGGGAAGATGTGTAACCGTAAAAGTTATCTCACTTTCACATCATTCATCCATCTCAAGTAGCCTAGAGCCAACATGATGGAATTTCTGCAAAGATATTGTCTACATCAAGCTCTATCATAGCTAATAGCTCTTGATGTAATTCTCACTCTAGGCTTCAACCTTACAGAAAAACTATTGACATCATTTTGAGGTGGATGAAAGATGTGAAAGTGAGGAAAATTCAACGGGGACACGTAACTTCGTTAACATTCAAGTGATGATCTTTCTTAATCATCTTAACTAAGTGAATAATGTGTCTTTTAAATTTGGAAGGGATCAATTTGGCCGAAAGTTTTTTACAGTAGCTAATTTGGCTTAAAATTTTAGAGGAATTAATTTGACCAATTTTTTTTTTAAAAGAGACTAATTTAAACGATTTAAAATTTTATTGGCCAATTTAGGATATTACTCAAGTAATTAATTCTACATTAAAATTTCAGAGATTATCAATACAGAATTTGATCATTGAAACTTGGTTGATTCTTAACGCATATCCAAGCAAGTTTTGTCAAAGCTGAATCTAATATGGTTGTTTGGTTGGTTTTTACTTGCACTGAATGTGACAAGCAACTTTTTGGTGGGATTTACACTGTTCTTACAATATTCAAAAAGTTGAGGATCGTTTTTTTATTTCAAGCACGTAAATTGTTACAAATTGTTATTATTTTAGAAAAACTCAACTAATGTTTAACCTGGTCCTCTCATTTTCATTCAAAAGGGGGAAATAAAAATAGAAAAGTCACCTGCTGCTAAAGTTATATTGTGGAGTAGGCAGAAAGCACTTTGACATTTAGATTGTAAATATGGTTCATATCTATGGCTTGACTAAATTACAAAGCGTGGATATTCTATTATTCTCTTATTGGTAATAATTATAGATTTTTACTTTAATTGTCGGTGTTGTTTGATATATAAGTGCTGCTTACTTAAACGCGCATATGAAAGGGAACAAGAAAACGAAGAAAAATGTGACATGTAAAGCATTTGGCCGACAAAATGTTGAATTTTATGGTCCATTATAATAAGACAAGGGTTTGTGTGTGTGTGTCTTTTCTTAAAACTATAGATAGAAACTTCATTCAACATAAAATGCACGAAACATGAGTGTGTCCGATTGGACGAGGAATCCAGAAAGAAAAAATAAGGGATCTCCCAAGTGGCCAAACGTCAAACATCAAAACTTAGATTAAAAAAAAGTCTAACGGATAAGGAGAAAAATAAAATTTCAAGTCTATCGGACTCTAAAACTAGGATTTTAATTAGTTGTTAGATTTTGTGGTGTGTTCTTCATTCATACACCTTCTTGCATGGTACCATCCTCTTATTCCACGTCCATGGATCTACGCTTTGCTCCATTGACGTTTGGGTTCTCCAGGCCTTTAGCTCTGACCAAGTTCTTCATATCTGCATCCTCTTCTGTGCTGGCTAATCAACTATAAGAATAGGTGGTGTTGTCCGGTGAGAAGAAATTCCCAGCTTGCCAATGCGTTGTTCCATGGTCAACCCATTGTAAGTAACTAGGGTGGGAACAGGTTAGGTCACACATTAAATAGATTAGATTTGTCATAAATATTTTGTTTGAGCTTGGTCTATTACTTGTCAAAGGCCTTTTTTTTTTCGTCTTGGCCTAACTTAGAACCTAGTAAGCCGACATTTTTTTTTCCGTTTGTTTACTAATGTATTATTATGAATTTAATTTAATAAATAAATTTATCTTTGAATAAATAAATATATGCAACAAAAAGGAATATACTATAATAATGTATGACTATATTATATTTACATAAGTTAACTCAACAATTCAAGCTAGCTTGGTGATAGATTGGTAGAGAGTGACTTGATTTGTGTCTGAATCCTTTCTCATTAACTTTTTAATAGTAATAATATACGGGTTTAAATAGGTCAGCCTACCAAGATAAAGAGACTCAGTGATTAGCCTAAACTTAGCGTATTTAACTAAATAGGCTTTGTAATTGGCTTGAACTTGAGTCAATTTTTAAGCAGGCCCGACTACAAGCCCTTGTGATGTCGGCTAGCTAGCATGTTCTCGCTCGGTGTTGATGTCATCTAAGTCCATAGTGTACTAGGCTTTGGGGTCCCTCTTCCGAGAACCCACTCATGGACATGTTTAGAAAACCTTTTAAGAGATTAACAGACCTTGATTGGAAGAGGTCTTGGAAACGTTGTCTTTGCCTCAACTTGTTGTCGATACGCCAACCAATTTGGTTGACCTTCCAAATTCCAAACTTTGGTTCCTGAACAGCATCATTTACTGTATCCTCGAGAAATATATACTTGACAACCCCTCTCATCATGGCCACAATATTTGCAACACTTAGTGGTTAATTATTTGGGCGTCATCCACTATCTTTGCTGGATAGTGGAGGTGACCTGGAATGAGGGGGAAAACAGAGAGATCAAGAAGTGGCACGCACCATGAGCGGTGGTTGGTGGGTGGATGAGCCGGAGAAGACGCAATGGAGGCAACAAGAATGGAAGCATCGTTGCGCTGGAGACTTGGAAAGACAACACCAAGACAAATGTGAAATGCTGAAGAAGACTATATATGGCGATGACGCAATAATACATTATTGCTATGTTACAACTTTTCATTTTAACCACAAGCGTTTCATTCAAGGTTCAAAGGAGTCGTATGTTCCTTTAATCACATTCTTCTAATGTTATACCTAAAATTTTAATTCTTTAATATTTTAAAATTTTATTTGTTTATGAAAACTTTTGAGAATATTTTTAAATAATTCAAAATTTATTTGGTTTTTAATACACATTTTTTAGAAAATACGTCATCATTATCAAAATACTCGCTCTTCTAAAATAAAAATAAAATGAAATAGAACTGAGCCATAAGTTTGAAGCACATTCAAGTATAACGTCCTATATGCATTGAAAAGAAAGAAAAAAAAAAAGTACATCCTCCCATAATTAAGAGAAACGAGATTTGTTTTCGGTCAAAGACGATTATATCTTGGACTTGGCTTTTTCGGTCGTCATATATTGGACTTTGTTGAATAACCCGATCCACACACAAAGATATATATAATGGGTTTTTAACTTTACCCAATCCGAACTGGTTTTTCATTAAGACCCAGTCCAGACTTGCATGCATCGACTAGCCGTGTCTTCTGCAATCCTGTTATCGATAAACTCACAGCAATTGGCACTTTGTATTTTGGAACCGTCTATGAGATCTATGATGCATAGATAATTTAAAATTATGTGAAGTATTTATATGTTAGCCGTATCTCTTATCAATACTTTAAAATTGTTTAAGACACACAAATACTTCAAATTTTTTTTATATATATCTTTAAAAAAAAATTTAGTAGACATTTATCATCTTTAAAGATTTATTTTTTTTAAAAGTCTTAAGTTATATACTTATATTCAAATTTAGACATTATCAATTACACTATTTTAATTATAGTTTTGTTAATACTTCATTGGTGTTTATCTTTTTATTATATGAATATAGAATTTTATTAAATATATACCTAGTTTTAAATTTACGTAGCTTCGTACTAAATATTCTTACACACACATATATATATGTAACATAGTATGAGAATGCAACAAACAAGAAGGGGCAAAGTGGAAAGTTAATCATTTAGCTAACCGCCAAAAAGATGTTCACCCCAAGGAGAATAATAATCACAAGGCAATCATTGGCAAGTTAATTGAGCATGAAAGCCACGTGGCGGTCGATCAATCAATTGAGGAGCTACGTGGAAGCAAAAGAGAGAGAGAGAATATCCACAACTCTAAATTGAGGGGATCATCACCTCACTTGAGGCATGAGTAATGTGAGCTAGCAAAGACGTGTAGCTTGATTGATCGGAGCTTGACTCACAATCCTTTATCCTTTTGCAGGTGAGCTTGCAAGGGAGGCTAGTGAGCTCAAGATAGTGGTGTGCAAGGATTACTCACTCTGAGTAATTATGGTTCTTTCTTGTTATTTGAGTTACTGTTTCATTGATCTGTTGCTGTAATAGAGAATGAAACACTATTGTGTTACTTGTTTGGGACTTATTTGATTAATTGGAAGGATTTCTTTTTGTATTTGGGGATTTACTCCTTACATAGATAAATGAATGGTCAAGTTTTAAGTTTAAAGGACTCTCATCTAATCCGAGTGCTTGTGTCCATCATTTTTTCTATCACATAACATGATTGTGTTCAAAACAAATATGAGAAGGTTCAAATTGTAACTAGCTTAATTAAGTTTGACTAGAGTTCTATGCAATCTTAATAGTCAAATTAGTATATTAGTGACGTTAAATTACTATAAATAAAATTCATAAACATTAATGAGAGTATAAAAATTATGATGTCAACTCTCCTCTCTAAGCGCTCTCTCTCATCCAAATTAAAAAATTCCATCTCTTTCTATTCTATCCCTTTTCTATATTGTAAAACACTATATAAAAAAAAATAAACAATACTAAAACTATGCTGATGCATTACATATTTTAGATTATCCATCTCTATGCATGTTACATAAATCCGTCTAAACATAGGGTGATAGAATTATATTCCTAGAAGAATTTCTCTTAACTAGCTAATCTCAGCCTATTAGAATGTCTCGTTATCTATGCATCTCTGTATATATTCTGCAACATTGTTGTAGGATTTTTTCCTCATCCATCTCTAATCTATATTTTTTCAATTTGTGAATAATTTAGTGTGTGATTTTGTAATAGAACTGGTTGACTAAGTGTAAGGGTGTTGTTACGAACTAAATCTACTCCTGACTTAGTTAATGACCAAAAAATTGTTACTGGCACACAAGGGGCTAGTTCCCTTACGGAAGCCTGTTAGGAACGCTTTTGAAAAACATGCACTTTAACTTTAATTAAAAATAAAATAAACCTTTTCTGTTCTGAATAAACATAAATTCTTTACAATGAACATAAACATATATGATAAAATACGCAACTGGTTCGAAGATCCTGCATGTATACAATTGGAGCACTTTAGACATGACTTGATTACAAAATAAAAATAAGACTAATAATTCCTATAGGTAGCGTTCATCTCAAGGCGAACTGCTGACTCTTGACTTCTGACATCGATGCACTGACCATAATCTTCATGACACGCAGATGTAATACATAATATATAACATGCATAAAACATTTCTATAATAATAAATAGTACATAAAGCATTAAAATATAATTCAATTGGGAGTTCTCTAGATAGACATTCCAAGCATTACCATTTTTCTTATGATGCACTATTCTTGACGCGCTACCTAAGTATCCAGGCCACAATAGTTGGGGATACACTACCCGAGGCCGTAGATTCTTGATAGTTAGTCTTGACGTACCGCCCAAGTATCTAAGCCACAATAGTTGGGGATACACTATCCGAGTCCATAGATTCCTAATAGTTAGTCCTGATCTACATGATACATGGCACTGGGCATCATAAGCTGTCATGTCCGACCTTTACGGTCTTGCCCTAAACCTACATGAATCCTATTCTACTTTAATGATCGTACAGGGTATATCAGGGTCAACATAGCTGTCGCTGATTTACAATTCTATCATATATATAATCCAATGAAAATAATTTAAACACATAACATAATATAACATGATCATCATAGCATAATCCTTCAACTGATACTGATAGCGTAACATGACTTAATACTATTATATGTTTTATCTTGGAAAAATATAGGTAGATTAAGATCCCATGATTAACGAGGTTCCTAGGTCGGAGAGATGTGTCACAATGAACAACTTAAATACCAAGTCTTGTCCTAACCAGAACCTTTCCTTAACCATAATCCTTTGTTAAAGGTTACAAAAATTATGAGCATGTGAATATTTATATCACTTAATACTAATCATATACACGCAACATGTCTTATTTAATGCAATAAAATAAATGGTCCCATGTAGTTCTAAAAGGTTTCTAAAATAATTTCATAAATATCTACTTCATAAATAAAGAGTTTGTAAATAAATAATTATAAGGAAATAACTAATTAAATAACTTCATTAATTAAATAAAAGAATTCTTAATAATAACTAACTTCATAAAATAAAATACTAAGTTCTGCCTCCTAGAATTTCATAAAACATGCATAAATAAAATAATTCTAAAAATAAATAAATAAATACCTTTAAAAAATAAATATATGGTCTAAAATAGACCCTAAAGAAAGTCACTCACCTAAAAATGGTTGTAAGCTGGGAGCTCCTGACACCCTACGTGGAGGCACTGCTTCCCTACAAATGGAAAATGAGAGGGAGAAAAGAAATAAAAATAATTGGAGCAAAAAGTCTCACAAAAGTGGGACCTCTCAAGCTCTCGAGTGAATTAGCAAATATAAACACTCACGGGAAGCATCTATATATAAGGGGAAGAAGGGACCTCCTTCTATCGCTGCATTCGATGTGGGACTAATTTCCGCATTGCTGCAGTGCTCCTTGGATACTGCAACGCACCCAACACGCCGCGCCGCTGCAGCGCACTGACTTTCTTCTTTTTTCTTTTTTTCTTTTTGGATTGTGACACTTAGGTATTTTATAGCTGAGATGAGTGAAGACATAAGACTTCTACAAGTCGGTTCACCCTCACCTCATCTCGGGTTGATCAATTGAACTTACCTTATCTCGGAACGACCGACTGAAGAACTGTAACTGTTAACAATAATGGTGTTTATAAATACTTGTCGGCATATTTATGTGTAATGTTTTTATGCTTTATGAGCATTGTTGAAGGTTTTAATCAACTCAATTAAGCCTCATCCAAGCCGTTACAAAAGCATATTAAAGGCTACCTAACAACCAAAACGGTCATAGCCATGACATACTATATAAGAGAAAGCAACACTTATGTTCAGGTACAATCAATCTATCTCAATTACACTTAACACCTAAGAAATTAACTTACTTGGGTGTCAGAGTGTCTTTTGCAGGTATCACCACCGCTTCTCAAGCTTATCACCATCATCATTCTTGGCTATAACAACCATGTTCAGCTACTCTCAAAGTCCGAGTTACATATCTATCTCGGACGCCTTAATAGATGTTGGTTGGGTTATCTTTTTCTCTTTAAAAATTAGGGGTTTTTTCCCATTTGAATTTTTTCTGAGAGGTTTTTAATGGACCTAACTTGCGCCTACTATGCTTTGTTAGTGTTTTATTCGCATGGTGACAAAAATGTTGCAATCAGTGTTTTGATTGCTCTTAGTATTTTTTCCTTAATTAATGAAAGTAAATCATCGGAAAAAAAAATGTAAGAGACTTAGCTCCAAATTAATCTCACGAAGATAGATTCATGACAGCCACTAGTTTCCTTTGTCCATCGAGTTATGCACTCATTGATATATGATCCGGTCATTCAAAATGGAAGAAGATGCACACAAATCTCATTTTGCTACATTAATTAAGGGTGATAAAAATGAAGATTTCAAGAAATAAATAGAAAGGAAAGCGTTCTGGCCAAATTTATGAATTCCTACAAGCTAGCGAGAAAGGTTAGTTGAGCGGAAGAAAAACTAAGAATCTTAGGTAATATAAATGTTAAAGACTAAATTAGAATACCTCTAATTTTATTTAGAGTAGAGGTTTTCATATGAGTGTGTGAAGTTCATCAATCATATGAGCAAGTAATATATATGACATTTATTGCTTCGAATGTTTTGTTCGACTATGTTATAGTTGTTCGTTACAAGAAGATGGAAAGTCAGTAAGTGCAATTAAGTATAGGTTTTGCTTAGGATTATTAGGCAAATGCCAAAATCCTCTTCACAATTTCAAGCATATGTTTATATAATGTTAATGTTCATTCTTTGGGGATCATATTCAACAAACAATTTACCATTAGAAAACCATACATATCCTTTTGATGCAACAATTGATCCAAAAAATCAAAAATGTCTGTCCTTCTCAAATTCATCAAGATTAACGTGACTAGCTTAGTATATTCGCAAGAAGAGACAATATTTCATTAAGGATATTCGCAATTGATGGTGTGGGGTTGAAATCAATGAGAGAGCCTCTATGCACAAACTTCAGCTCTAGCTTTTGGAAGAAAAGAGATGTATCACCAATTCACCATATATCTTCTACATCATATTCAATTGCTATAGTGAAAGGTAGCAACACATAGATGTTCATTGCAACCTGCTATTAATTGGAATAAGATGTGCAATATTAGAATATCTATTAAAATAAAATAATATTAGTATTTATTCTCTAATTGATTTAGACTGATTTAAGTTGATATTTAGTTTAATTAATTTGTCATTAAGCTATGATTATGTTTTCAGTCTATTACTAAGTTTTTTCATTGTACGTTAAAATAGACACAACCTTCGATAATGCACCGTTATTATTCACGTTTATTTTTTGTTACTTAATTTTTTCATGTTTATCATCTCTGACTCATCATAAAATCTTACACGATGTGCATAACCCCATGTGCTCTAAAGATCTGGGCACCCCGTTACTCAGTCCGACCCACTTCCTCATCCAGCATCTACCTGTCAGCCCAGATCTGCTTGTGCCTCAATCCAAACTCTCGGCCTAGTGACTTTGACCTGCTCCACTCCTTTAACCCGCATGATGAACCATTTGAATGTGACTTTGACCCATTGACTATATATCATGGCGTTGACCAGGTGGCCACACGTGCTTCTTGTGCTGATGTGACTTCTGCTACATGCTGATGTGACACATTACTAGTGTACCTTTTTCAAGGTTTTCTAGTTTTGATTTTGAAGTCATTTTTCCCCAATTCTATCTTAAAATTGTTCTTTCTACACAAAAAAGAAAAGAAATTATGCCTAGCTCCCAATGTTGCTTTTGTTGGTCCTGCGCAACTCCTAATTGTGAGTAGAATTCACAAAGAAGAACCTGAAAATCATAATTAACTTCGTTGTTGCCTTGTACTCGACTCGTTGCTGTTTGTGACAAGCTTAAAGCAAAAGAGTTTTTAACTTAAAAGAGGGTATTAGAATATTTATTAGAATAAAATAATATCAATATTATATCTCTGATTGATTTAAACTGACTTAGATTGATATTTAGTTTAATTCTATCATTAAGTCGTGATTATATTTCCAACCTATTGATAGATTTTTTAATTGTACATTAAAAAAACACAACTTTCAATAATACATAGTTATTATTCACATTTATTTTCTGTCTCTTGTTTGTTTTTTTTTTTTTTCTGTTTATCATCTCTTTATCATGAAATATCACGTGCAAATTGAGCTCTTATCTTATATAGCAAATATGTATATTCTAATTGACATACGCAAACTTGCACTCGCGTCTTGTTATAAATTTATAATCGAGTTAATATACATTTTGATCTAGAGAGATTTGTTAGCTAAAACTTTAGGCCCTAAAAATTGGCTTACATTGATGATGTAACCGTTAGCTGACATATTGTATCTGACAGATATCTAATTAGACCAATGTATTCCAATTTCACAACACCAATGTACCTAATTACCTTAAAATGTATCATATAGTGTGGGTTTTGTTCAGAAAATTTGACATTTTCTCATTCGTATAGATTGTTTTAGGGGGTTTAGATATTTGATGTTGTGAGAATTGAAATGTATCATTTCAATTAGACCCATGTCAGAAATTTAATAAAGTGACGGTTACAAATAGGTATATTTTAGGGACTTAAAAAGTTAAGTAATGATAATTTCGTATAGCAGGCAAAACCAAAACGTATATTGAACTCTTTATAATTTAAAGATATTCATCTTTTTCAGAAGCCAATAAACGTTTTAAGAGTACGTATGAAACGAAGGGTCTTGGGGGTGAAAAGAGAAAAATAGCAAACTGTTTTATATTATTAATTATTAATTATTAATAAAGATGTTATGATTTAGGAGAGGATATGAGCAATGGTATTAAAGGAAAAAAAAAAAGCAATAATAAAAAAAAGTTATATACTGCATTCAAGTAGTGTTATTCTTAACACATATAACTTTACTTTTAGAGATTAATTTCTATGTGCTATCACATTATTAACTAATAAAATATTGTGTTTTAAGCGTGAATGTAAAGTCTCACATCATAAGTAAAGAGTATATATTTAGAAGAACTCATAAATTCATTAGCTTAAAGGTTTTTAGGTCAATATGCAACATCTAACCGGTTTTACGTTTCTCACTTTGACTTTTGGTTTAAATCTCCCATTTTTTTTTACTCCCTCATTGCTTTATACCTAACATAAAAACACAAGAAAGTGTCAACTCATAGCAGATAGTTATTGTTTTAGAGTAATTTGAGTAGGGATCGAAGTTACTTAAACATAGTAGATGGATGAGGATGTGCATTGATGGAAACTCCAATGCGGGGTTCCTGGTACGAGTGAAAGGCGGGGAGTTGTGCCTACAAAGACACTTAAACGCTTAAGTTAGCACAAGGGTTTTGGTAAGTATTCTGAGAGTGAGAACAAGTCATACCTGATGACTTAGAGTCACGTGCTTTTATAAGTGGACTAGGTTGGTTAGTTTAAGATAGAACATGGAGAATTCAAATAGTGATTTTACCTTATCTCAAAGGTTTATCTTACCCTGCTTATCAGAAGTTGATTGTGTGGCCCGTTACGAAGGTTGAGGAGTGTAACACCCTAGCTAGCTAGCCTACGCTTAAGTTGTACACTTGCTGACTAAGTTGTTATCTACTTTGGTGGGAAAATACTTAGTCCCATTTACAGCTTTAAAAATATTGTTACCCAAAACATGGACCAATTTAAAACTTTCTTTGTACGTTACATAGAGTAATCTAGGAGCCTTGTTGCGTTAGAGCATACATTGCGAGCGGAAACATAGCATGCTTAACCAATAGAAAAGAGATATATCCTACATACGTCAAGATAACACACAACGGTCCATTATGTATTCATAGGCAAGTACATAAGTAATATTATAAGTATTAGGTACAACTATCACATATAAGTGCAAGTACACATATAATCTATGAGCTAATTGTCTAGTCTTCAGCTATCCTCCCTTGGTATGGCTCCTCCTCATGCGACTCACCTCCTTGTTACTCGTCAAACCCTGGAGTCATGGATAAGCGGGGTGAGAACATAGCGCTCTCCGTGGGAAACCTTAGGGATTGGGGAACTTCTTATTCTCATTCACGCTCCAGGCCGCTCAGGGATTTCTAGGAGTCACA
This sequence comes from Nissolia schottii, assembly GCA_003254905.1. Lineage (NCBI taxonomy): Eukaryota > Viridiplantae > Streptophyta > Magnoliopsida > Fabales > Fabaceae > Nissolia > Nissolia schottii. The sequence continues at coordinate 201,181 of QANU01112879.1, forward strand.
ATTATGCTATATCCCTACTAGTTATTAAAATCCATACTAAGCCTGAGCAACTTTATCTAAATTTACTATGTGACTCGGGAAACCTATTCTTCATTAAATAAGTCATTTGTTCTCTATCTTAGTTCCTAAGTCACATATGATCACATAATTCACATAATAAGCTTTAATGCGCGTCCACTTATAACCGTGCCCATTTTAATTATAAGCTTCTTTACACCTCCACTTATGTACAGTTGTATATTACTTAGAGCAGATACTTAAGCTCAACCCCCTCGTGGCGGTGACCATATCCGACACAAGCACATTTTTCTCAGTATCGTGAGGACCAGGCAGTGCTTAACCTGAGTGGTTCTTCTTTCGACGAAGTATCATCGCTCATGATAGGAGTATCCATCCTTGTACTAGGGATGGCGAGAAGATCTACCACCGTCCTTGTGCTAGGGACGAGGTAGTGGCACAGCTAGGAAAAGATTGCTTTCCTTTAACATCATTTTCCTCCATTTCCTTTTAGGGACTTAGTGACGTCACGCCCTAGAGTTCCTTTCCTTTCCTTTCATTAATTCCTTTCATATATCCTTTTACAGTCAACAGTTCATAGTTCAGTCCAACAATTCATATAGCATTCATAACATATCCTTAGTCATTTATCGTAAAGCATCATGTATATATTCACCTATTACTCCTTAATCATCCTTTTCTTGTCCAATTATAGTAACTACTAACAAAGTTAGTGAATCAGTGTTTAGGAATATCGTGTGAAGTCCATACGGTTTCTTATGTTCTTCCTTGAGTAATTACAGACTTGAGATCCCGATCGGTGATCAGGCTGCTTAGTGTCCTGACAAAACAAAGTTCACAAAAATGCTATACCCAGGCCGCTCAGCGGGCCGCTCAGCGTACTGGGCGTGCATCAGGTTTCAGTTCTGCAATTTTTGTAAAATCTGCATAATCCTTTCCTACTACTGTCAAAAGAACTTTCTTGGAAATTCATCATAATATTCCACAACACAAGGGATATAATTACATATCTCAAAATCATTTTCATCATAAATCTCATTTTTCTATCAATTACTTCATAAATCACATAAAGCATGTATAACTCACCTAATCACATAAATTCCATAGAAATTCATCAAAGAGGACATATAGCAAGAAACCTAGCATATCCTAGCATAAAATATGGCATACATATCATCAAACATCTTAGACCACATAGACAGTGGTTACGTCAGGTTTACCCACGTTTCCCAGTCTCAGTGTTTCCTGCGGACGTCTAACTTGCTATGATGCCCCCTAACTCCTCTTGGGCTGAGTTTCTTCAAGCTTTCTCTAGGGATTTTGAGGGCTTTTTGTAGGTTACGGTTAGGGAATTTCTGAAGAATAGGAACTAGGTTTGATATGGGAAGTGTCTGGGTCTTCAGTTTGACAGAATAACGGTCAATTGTGTGATTGGACAGAGTTTTGGCAAGGTTTTCTAATTTCTTCCCAAAATTTTCAGACTTGGGGGTATTTATAGGCCTCTTGGCCAAAATTTTCTTTCAATTTTGCCCTTGGGGCAAAATTACCAAATTGCCCTTATGAGTCATAAAGCTTTATGCATTTTCATGACTTACCATATGACTCACCCACCTTTTTGACTTCTTTGACCACACTTGGGCCATTCTTGGCCATGTGATATGCTTGTCTCTTGGCCACTTGTGTGTCCGAGAATTAAAGGGCCTCCGGCAGATCAATTTTGATCCGGTTTTATCGTTCCCGGTCTCGGTACTTTGCGTAAGGTTGTTCTAAAAATATTCTGGTCACGTCCTTGTGATCCCCTAATTTTTCTATGGAAGGTTCTAGGTTAATTTAAGGTTTTTGTGAATTCTTTTCTGTAGCCGTACCTTTTACGGATACTTTGGACGCTCGGTTGTATTCAGACGACCGAAAGAGTTTATTTTAGTCTCTGTAGAATTTTGAGAAAACGTACAGAAATATTTCTACAGATGATTTTTAATCCTAAAAGTTCATGATTCTAATGATTCAACCGAAATGAGAATTATCTTAGACAATTATCTAGCGAAATTCCGCTAAGGAGAAAGCGGGATGTTACAAGGAGGGCCTGTCACTCCTACCTTGACTGGGTCGGGTCAAGTCGGGTCTTGGGTCTGCAGCCTTGAGCACGCCTAGTGGGTTGCTTTCCCCTAGTCCTATGTTGTGACTCATCTCTGTACAAGCACTTGGAGCTCTCCTCTTGGGTTGGCGAGTGTAGGTGTGTAAGGTGAGCTACATCTTTTTCTTGGTGGTTTTAGCTCTTTGAGCTCTTGTCACTAGTCTGTAACATTGTCCCCAATACGAGCTCACCATGTTAGTTGTTCAGCGTCGTGCTTCTAATTTTGGATTTTTGAAGTGTAGTTTGTGTGTAGTTCAATGCAATGAACTTTCTTTTATGAAAGCTCCATCATCGATCCACTAAGGCCTGGAATTTGGTTCCAGCTTAACTATCCTCTTGAGAACCTAACACCTAGGGCGTGTGGGGACACTACTAGGAAGCTCAAAACATGAGTTCCCTTTACTTGAAACTTGGGTTGTGCTCCTGTACCCCCTTAGTATATTATACATGTCCTCTGACAGAATGACACCACGTGGTGCCCTTTTGCCTCGTGATCTATTGTTATATTCAATTTGATCAAAACTCAAAATTTGATCACATTGAGAATGTATCTATTGTTATATTCAATTTACCCTCCTTGTGTTGTATATTGAATTCAATTCCCATAAGTTTAGTCATCCAAACCTGTTGAAATGGAGTGTTCAATCTCTGCTCCATAGAAACTTAAGGTTTTTTTTTTTTTGTTTTAAAAGTGAAACACATGCTTCAAAGATAATTGCCCTACTTTTGGACAACATGCACTACTATCAGGAGTTCCCTTTCATACATAGGTAAGGCTTGATATTTGGGACCAAACCCTTTCTCAAGTAAGCTATGGGATAATTATCTTGCATGAGAACTACCCTAATGTGAATTCTAGATGCATCTATCTCCACCAAAAATGGTTTTGACATATTTGGCAATGCAAGGATAGAAGATGTAATTAGTGCTTGCTTCAATTGATTGAATGAAGTGGTGGTTGCCTCACTCTAGATAAAGTTATCCTTCTTCAAAAGGTTAGTTAAGGGTTTGGAAATTTTCCAAAAACTCTTCACAAACCATCTTCTTGCAAGGCCAAAGAAGCATCTTAGTTGCTTGAGTGATGTGAGAACTGACCAATCTGCAATTGTTGTGAGTTTAGAGGGATTAGTGCCCACTCCTTCCCTTGATATCACATGGCCAAGATACTTAATTTTGATAGCTACAAAGGTGCACTTGGACTTCTTAAGGTAAAGGTTATGGAATTTAAAGAGCTCAAAAACCAACCTGAGATGGTTAAGATGATATGCTATAGAAGCATTAAGAACAAAAATATCATCAAAAAATACTATCACAACTTTTTTGAGATAAGCTTGAAATATAGAATTCATAAAGAATTAAAAATAGGCACGAACATTTGTCAAACTAAAAGGCATCACCATGTATTCAAAATTTCCTAAATGTGTCTTGAAAGTTGTCTTAAACTCTTTTCCAGCCTCTATTCCCAATTATTGGTACCCTATTCTTAAATCAAGTTTGGAGTAGATAGACGATCCTCCTAGTTCATCAAGCATATCATCAATAAGAGGGATAAGGAATCTATCATTGATTGCATGTGAATTTAGTCGTCTATAATCCACACACAACCTATAGCTTTCATCTTTCTTGCCACCTAACACCACTGGTGATGTATAAGGGGTGTTACTATGTTGAATAAAGCCTTATGCCATGAGACCATCAACCAATTTGTCAATGATTGATTTTTTTGAGCAGAGGAGTATCGATAAAGTCTCTAGTTGATAAGGAAAATACCCTCCTTAAGAAGGATTTTGTGACCAAGACCAGACTTTATAGGTGGAAACTAAGTAGGTTCTAGAAACAGAACTCCAAATTCCTTGAGTAAATTAGTAACCTTAATAGGTTTCGCAATGGGAGTTTTCATGTGATAGTTGGGGATAATGGCAGGACTAGGTTGAGCAACCTCAGGGTCTACATCCTACATAAAGCAAATTTGAGCTCCAGTTTGCACTTCTTAGCTAAAAGACTTGCTCCCAATTACTTTACACTTAGATGTCTGAGGTCCTCTTAGAACAAATTTCTTGCCTTCAATGTGGGATTCCATTTGCAATTTAAGAAAATCCCACAAATAGTCCCCAAAGTAATAAGCCATTGAACATCAAGTACCAAGTTACAACACCCTAATGACAAAACCATTACATCAATGGCGAATGTATGTTGTTGTAGTTGCCAAGAGAAATTTTTGCACATAAATTGGAACTACATTATTTTCCATTAGTTACATATACAACTAAGGGATTAATTGGCTCAAACTTACAACCTAGCTTCCTTGCAACCTCTAAATCAAGGAAGTTGTGAGTACTTCCAGTATCAATCAAAATGATGATCATTTTGTTTTGATGCAGACCTGAGACCTTCATTATCTCATAGGTCATTGTGTCAGAAATAACATTCATGGATATGTGGGGTTCTATAGTGGGAGAGGGTATTGTTTCCTTTTGAGTGCCTTCTAATACCACAATTACCTCATCTTCTACAGTGCCATCCCCCTCCCCCTTCTGTAATGAAGAGTTAAGCTCTTTTATATTTGAGGTGATGTCTAGTGATGTAGACTTATCATAAAGCATACAAAGATCTTTGACTCACCTATTTGCCATCTCAACAGTAGAGAAAGCCCTAGGGGTGCGATCAAGGAGGGGCTTAGATGGGGTGTTTTAGAAGGTGGGAAGGTGATATTGAAGGTTGAGGAAATGGTGGTAATGGAGGGAAATTTGTGGTTTACTAGCTTATATGAGGAGTATTGGTTAGATTTGAAGGGTTGAATGGCTTCATGGAGTCTAGCAAGGTTCACGATATAAGCTAAGAAAATGGGCTTAACCATTCTAACTTGCATTTGATTCTATATTTCAAGATATGATAGAAAGATGCTAAGAATATGTTTAGAAAGGAGGTCTACTTGGGTGAGAGCAAGCTCAAATGAATCTACATAATCCTGAACCTTCCCTTTTTGTTTCACATAAATTAATTCAGCAAGGGGATCCACAAACAATTCACCAAAATGAGAGGCAACATCCGCAATATATTAGGGCCAATAAGGATGAACCTAAAACCTACTCTTCATGTAATTTAAATGTCATTGAAGAGAATTACCTAAGAGATGCACAGACTTCGTACCTTGGATTCAGGGGATGTGTGATCTAAGGAAAAGAAATGTTCACACTTGTACAACTAGTGTTTGAGGTGAGTTCCATTGCACTTTGGAAACTCCACCTTAGAGATCCAGGAAGCAAAACTCATCTCACCCATGTCATTGGAGGAAGGAGGTGGTTAGCTCTCATCATTGGTGTGGCGGTTGACGTCGGTGAACAGAGAACCTCCATTAGTGTTATGCAAGGAGAGTTGGATTTTCTTGATATAGACCAACAATTAGAACTACATGAGGTTTTTGATGATTCATAGCTGCAGTCGCAACATCAAGCTAACAATGACTCCCTATGATCAACAAATTTCGGATTGATAGGATTCAACAAATCAATTATGTGATCTTGTGGTTCGAAGAAGAGTTTGAAGGGCTCATGATAAATTGCTTCTCTCCTTATCAATTTTTTTTTTCTTTTTAGTTCTAAGCATCTTGATTAGGCTTATTAGCTATTGAAAGATCCCCGTTATGCTAATTTGACTTGTTTCTCATATTGGTTTCCTTGTGCAAAATTTAGTTTTGTCTCATTTTATTTTAATGAAATAAACTTTATCTTGGAAGAAAAATTAGACTATCTTTTGCAGACAATGTAATATTGCTGTAATAATATAATAAATAATAAATGAATAAATAAATAAATAAAACCCTAATCCATTTACATCAACCATAATTGGACTCACTCTACACTTCTACTATTATTGCCTTTGGGCACACGCATATTGGACCATATTAAGACCCGGTCCGGTTCACCGTCACCGGTCCAAACCCGGTTCAATGCTATTCCATTCTGATTTTGTGTTTTTTTTTTTTTTTATATTTCTTCATCTTCTTCTTCTTCACAATTCCCTTTTCTCTCTCTCTTCTTATCTCTTTTTCTCTCTCTTCTCGCGCACACTTTCTCTCTCTTAGAAACAAAACACACCGAACGGAGGCTCCGACCCGAATCGGACGAGTCGACTCAGCTCCGAACCCGTTCCAGAAGCTTCTGCTTCAATGCATTTCGCTCCCCATTGATTATTCTCTTTCGCGTTTCCGCCATGGACGCCAAATCCGTAAGTGCTCGATTCCCGTTCCATTTCCCTTTCGATTGATGCCACTATCGCTATAGCTGAAGCTCCGAATCATTTCCCCCCCTTTTACTTCTTTTTCTGTTGCTAAGCTCTCCGTTCAATTTTGATTTTTGCGTTTCAAACTATCGATGCCACCTTAGCTGTAGCAATGGGGGTGATTTTATGTTTGCTGTGAATTATTCTGAAATTTCGTTGTTTTTGTTGTGTTCTGTGTTTTTGGGTTTGTAACTTTAGGGTTCTAAATTTTTTGCGTCTACCTCTGTTGGATATTGATTTGGAGTAAGGGAGAAAAAGATAAATAGGGTTAGGGTTTTCTCGAAAGCATTGATTTTCATTCCTGGGGAATTGGATTGTTCCTAGGGTTTGATTCGAGACGGGGAAGATAGGCGTGGGTTAGAGGATAATGTGTATACTGTGTGTGATTCAGAAGTGGTCTCGCCGGGTTGCTACAATGCTACCTTGGTTGGTTATTCCATTGATTGGTCTCTGGGCGCTTTCTCAGCTACTGCCACCAGCTTTTCGCTTCGAGATTACTTCGCCTCGCCTGGCTTGTGTTTTCGTGTTGTTGGTTACTCTCTTTTGGTATGAGATTTTGATGCCTCAGCTGTCAGCTTGGCGGGTGCGGAGGAATGCACGGCTTAGGGAGAGGAAGAGGTTTGAGGCCATTGAAATGCAGAAGCTAAGGAAGACAGCTACAAGGAGGTGTCGTAACTGCTTGAACCCGTACAGGGATCAGAATCCTGGCGGGGGTCGGTTTATGTGTTCGTATTGTGGGCATATTTCCAAGAGACCGGTTTTAGACTTGCCTGTGCCGCCAGGGCTGGGGATTTCGAATTCTGGTATAGTTAAAGACTTGGTTGGAAAAAGTGGCAAGATATTAAATAGCAAGGTTTGGTCTGAAAATGGATGGATGTGCAGTCAGGAGTGGTTGGAGAACGGCAATTGGGTTGGTGGGTCTATTCCGAGCAATGCAAGCAACTGGAGGGCCAATGGGAATGCTGGTCTTTTTGGAGATGAGCATTGTTTGACAGAGAGATCATATTCTGGTGTTTTGTTTTTTATTTGCAAGCTTTTAACATCTTTTTTCTTGAGCATTAGATGGCTCTGGAGAAAGGCTTTTAGAATTAGCTCAAGAGAAGAATGTTCGTCTGATGCAGAACATAGGGCGCTTTTAGCAAAACGGGGTGAGAATGGGACAATCCTCAATGAAAGTAGAGGTGAAAGAGCACGCAGGAAAGCCGAGGAGAAAAGACAAGCTAGGCTAGAGAAAGAACTTTTAGAGGAGGAAGAGAGAAAGCAGAGGGAGGAGGTTGCAAGGTTAGTGGAGGAGCGTCGGAGACTGAGGGATGAGAAAGTGGAAGCTGAAAAAGATCGGAGTAAATCATCACAACCTAGTAAGGAGAAAGACAGTAGGAAGGAAGCTGAAAAGAAGCGTCAGGAAAAAAGAAAAGAGAAAGATAAGGGGTCTAGTAAGAGCAACTCTGATGCAGAAGAACTGGAAAGAAGAACTGGAAAGGAAAGTGAACGGAAGCGGGACATTGACAAAAAGAGTGAAACCGATAGGAGAGAGCATCAGAAATCTGGGTTAGAGAGTGGCAAGGGGCATAGTACAGACAATGCACACAGTAAAAATGTTGTTGCAAACAATTGTAACAGAGGAAGTACCGGAACAAGGTACCTTGATCGTATGCGGGGTACAATTTTGTCGTCTTCAAAAGCATTTGGTTTTGGAAGGGGTACTAGTGTTCCTACCACTGTTGGGAAAGAAAACAAGTTTAACAGTTCTGTTGACCATGTTCATATTGCTGCCAGCAGGAGAGATGGTGGTCCTCCTGAACGTCCACCTGCAAAATCCAATTTGAATGGAGATGATAGGAATATCAATCACTCTGTAAGTTGTCTTGCTTTCTATCCCCTATTTTGCCATTTATTAATGCTGTTTTTAGCTAGCTTTGATGTAGTTTGATTGATGTAGGAATACTACTTACCTTTTTATAAAGTAATAATGTGAGGTGAAATCTACAATTTAGCATTCTATTCAAATCATAAATGTCTCTCTTTTCAGTAAGTACCAGTTTGTTTGTCCGCATTTTGAACTTCCATCCTGAGATTTATGAACAAATTTGTAAGATAATCTAATTAATCTTACTTGCTTGTTTTTTCTATTAAGAAAAAAGTATTACCATGATGGTTATCCCCTGCAGGTTATCCCGGAATCAAAGCCATGGACAGCACCAAAAAAATCATGGCAGCAATTATTTACTCGATCCTCACCTGTTCCTCAATCCTCATGTTCAAATGTTATATGTAGACCAAATTCCAAAATTCAAGCAGAAATCAAAAGCCCTCAATTATCTGATCAGCCACCAGTCACACAATCATTTAATAATCCAATTCACTTTGGTCTTCCATCACCATTTAATATTTCCACCTATCCAAATGGATCAACCAGTAGTAGTCTTGGCTTTTCTCCTGCAATTGAACCGTTATTCTCTCCCATTGGAAATACATCACATGAATTTAGACATGAAGAACAAGAGCTTTATGAAGACCCCTGCTATGTTCCAGATCCAGTATCCTTGCTTGGGCCTGTTTCTGAGTCACTTGATAATTTTCAGTTAGACTTGGGAAGTGGCTTTGTGACAGACAAGGAAGTAGCAAAGCCTCACTCTTTAAAGAACATATCTGCTGGTTTTGAAGTCAATAAGCCATCTCCAATTGAGTCTCCATTGTCCCGAGAAAAGCACAGCTGTTCTAATCGGTTTCTAAGTCCCAAGGCCCGAGATAATGCACTACCTTTGGACAATGCAGCTGCAAATGAGAAGGGAACATGGCAGATGTGGAGTACTCCACCACTTGGTCAGGAAGGCTTAGGTTTAGGTTTGGCTGGTAGCCCAGGTAGCTGGCTTTTATCATCGCAAAGAAATGTACCAAACAAGGACGACTTTGTACTTCCGTCGTCTCAGAAGACAATGGCTTCCCTTTTTAACAAAGACGATAACATAATTTCCAGTACCCACTCTCCGCAAAATGTTTATCTTCCTAATGGTCAGAGCAGTGCGACCTTCAGCCCTGTTACTAGTTCAAGTGGTTATGATCCTTGGTTGCAGAGCCCTTTCTTTCCACCATTGTCAGGCGGCCTTAAAGCTCAGGATGATGCTACTCAGAATGAAATGATATATGGAAGTCCAAGTGGATCTGCTAGCAGCCATGTGCTTGAGGGTTCTCCGGCTAACAGTTGGTCCAAGTGAGTAAATAAATGTTTGACTTATTTTTGCCTCTGTTATATAGCTAATTTTGAAATCCCTGCCATATATGGATCTGCCTTTTTGTTAGAACATTTACAAATTGCAGAGCTCTAAAGATTGATTGATAACATGCTTGTTAGTGAGACTGTTCTGTATCTTTCTGTTTCTATTAATAAGACTTATCATGCTATCGAGGTGATGATATCTGCTGGAAAAAGTTCTGTTTTCAGTGGTTTACATATGCAATGACTTATAATATCTTACCCTATATATAATGTTTACATAACATCTGACACGTTTAAAAATCCTTCCAATGCATATGCATTTGTCTTAGTATTTGTACTCTTTTTATCTTAATTGTGGTCAATTGGCTGTTTCTGGACTTATGGGTTGCTAATTGATGACTCAGTCAATCTGAATGTAATTTTAAGAGGTTGAACTCTTGCTAATCCAGAGCATAGTGCCCTATGGTGTTTTTGAATGGGCCAATTGCATCAAATTAGTCCCTCAATACAAACTACAGGCTATTAAAAAGCAGCATTAGATTCATGAACTCACTACCAAGCCAGACAAATCTATATTTGTCTCGTTTTTAATAAGCACAAACTGCTTTTGATACTGGTTGTTTACAGTGTGACTGTTTGACTAATCATGTAAACTAATAAAGTGGTAGAAACAAGAAGAAAGCATTGCAAGAGAAACTATGTGTGGCCATTACTAAGGGGTGAAGAGAAAAGCTGTTTGGCTGCCCACAAAATTATCCGTATTATCATCAACAGCCTGTATTTCTTTAGAGAAGAACTGGGAATAGCAAATGTCATAAACCGTTGACTTGTTGAATAAGACAAAACAATCATAATGGAAGTGAAAATGAAAGAGAGTTTCTTCTTGTACCTAATGTGAAGTAATGGAGAAACCTACATTTCTTGCAAAGCCTGTGCTTTTGTGGCCCCTTTCACTGCGTAATGCTTGATGCCTGTGCCCACATTGTCTCCTTACGCATTTGTTGTAGTAATATAGACAGTTTAAATTGTTGTGTTGATCTTGCTGTTTTGTTTATGGTTTCATTATTATCTTTTTTCTAGTTTGGAAACTCAGTTATTTTTACTCCTAGTTTTAACAGCTTGTGGTGTTTGTTTACCTTGCAGAAAGGAATGGCCTATCCATGGTTCTTCTGTGGAAAGTGTAGGAAAGTCACCTGTTGCAAGGCCCCATAATGGGAATCTACATCAATCCTCAGATGTCCAGCAATCGTTTTGGTCATTTGATTAAAATGAGGATTAGTGACAGAGTATAATGAGGGACATGATAAACTTTAACTGTTCTTAGAGGCACACAGCCTCCTTTTGGGGGAAAGAGTTTAGAATACTGAAGTTCATTGTATCTTCCTTTCTTCTTTATGAAGGGAGATTGATGTTTACATAACCACGTTAGCATCGATAGGAATACATGTTTGATGCATGCCTTTTTCTGAGCCCCACTTAAAACAAGAGAGAGGTTGACGCCATGTTGACGTCAAATTAGTCCTTTTTGGAGAATTGAGCCTTCACATTCCTCTCTCGTGCTCATGATCTTCAAATAGGGAGCAACTGATGTCTTAATGAGAAATGAATTGATACGAACATGACCTGCTGCTAATGAAGAAATATAGTCTCGTTTCTTGTCAATTTTTCACATGATAAGGTTATGCTTGATTTTTTTTATCACCATGTTACTGCTTATGTTATGTATGGATTTTTTTTTTCAATCAATAGTAAGAGATCAAACATGATATTGTCATGTGAAAATTTGACCAAGTTTAAGAATGGAGCAGCATATTTAATCACAATGTGCACGAAGTTAGGTAGGTGTGATTTGACTCAGTCCATTTAACCAGGTAAACGGGTCGAGCCCACAGGTCGAACTTATTTTAGCAGCCCTAACCATTATTATATTTAGATTCTCATACAAGGCAATGTGACAAAATATAATAAATCAATTGTCAGCTTTATTTACTGACCCAAAGAGAGTTATGAAAACTCATATACAGGCTACAAACTGTTGCGTCAATTTAAAATAGTGTCCAAGAAGGACAACTTATTAGTGCAAAGTAACTCATAGCTAAAGCGTGTTAGCACAATCGGTTCTAAATATGAAAATTCATTTAAAATGAAAAGTAGCAATTAATAAATATGGTCATAATATAGAGTCAAGTGCAGGGCATTCCTGCCAACCTTCACATGACCATTAGAAAAGTGGTTGTTCTCTCTGCCTAAAAGGTCAATTACAAGCTTCAAGGACCTTTTCCAAAAATTTGTGCTTCAATTCACTACAAGCAAAAGACAGCCCAAGACAGTCATTGGCCTCTTGGGCGTTAACCTGGGAGAGAATGAGCCGTTGTGCAGCTACCTGGAGTGTTTTGCCTAGGAAGCAAAGTTAGTGGAGAATATTACGATTGAACAGAGACTAATGCCACTATGTTTTGGGAGTCCACCTACGGACTCCATTCTTAGAAGAATTCCTCGGGTAAGAGCCAAAGACACTCGAGGAAAAAGCTCTACAGAGAAAAACTCTTAAACCACCTAGTAGGCCAAATCAGGACCAACAAAAGAAGGACAGACACCCCTAAAATCCAGAAAATTTTGGAATTTGTCCGAGTTAACAACAAGCCCTTCTCAAATCTTGAAGGAGATTGTCAAAGTCATCCACCTTCCAACACCCAGGCCTTTGAGGAATGTTCCTAAAAGGGGGGGAAAAACCTATCGTTTTGTGAATTCCACCAGTCCCGCTATCACAAGATCGATAATTGCATCAACCTTAGGGAAGCATTGAAGGAGCTCATCAGAGAAGAAAGGAACGCCATGGCACAATTCGTTAGGAGTAAGGGTAAAAAGCCCAAAATGCGAAGATCCCATGAATCGGAAATGGACAAGAGGACCACAAGAAGAAGAAGGAACGAAGACCCCGACTCCCTTAATAATGCCAACAATGAGGGAGGCAGACCCCTCAAGACTGCCAATATCATCTCGGGCGGGTTTACCGATGGGGGAGAATCCAAAGCAGCACGAAAGAAACACCTTAAAGAGGTGATGCAAGTATCCACTCGTGGTCCAGCCTCACAAATATTACCCCCAATGCTGAATATCACTTTCATCGATGAAGACGGAGAAGGAGTTGCACCCGGCCATGACGATGCAATGATTATATCAGTCCTAATTTTGTTGGCATCCAATTAGATGGATATATATTGATATGACAGAGATTTGATATAATATTGTGTACTTCATTATTAGCCTATAAATAGTCATCCGGGTGCTCATTATACAAGACGCATCTAAGAATAAGAATAACATCTCTTCCTTTATTCTTTCTCCTTATCTCTTCTACTACTTTTTCTTGTCACTCTTCTCATTAGTTTCATAACAAAGATAAAATTAAACAAACGAATCTAATCATAGGATAAAAAGTATTTTTAGCTTGTTTCTTATTCATGGCAACTTGTATTAAAAAAATAGAAAAAATGGTTATTTTTTCCATGTTGCATTTTTTTAAAAAATATTTATACCCATTTAATGCAAATTAAAGTAACTCAAGCAAAGTAGATCAAAATAAGAATGCTTGCAACACCACATGCTTCTTTCGACTTTAGTGTACACAAAGAGCAAAATCATAAAAGAATTATTTCAGGCGTGTCGTTGAGCTTACATGAAAAAGGGTTGATGGGATGATAATAGCTCATTTAATTTGATTTGGTTCAATGCAGAACATGTATCTCTTGTGCTTGGAACAAGAAAATGGCAAAAGAAAATAAAATAAACAAAAGTTCCGACCTGCCGGATTCGAACCAGCGACCTAAGGATATCTGTCGTTACCAACTACAGTCCTCCGCTCTACCAACTGAGCTAAGGTCGGTTTGATTTTAGGTTCGTATTTTTAATTTATGTATCATGTTACATAATTCCACTGTTTCGATATTCATCCTAGAATCTTGACAATTCAATAATATCTTTTTCTATTCATGTTCACGAGTGATTCGAGATAGATCGAATTTACCTGATAACATGTGTTAAATGATGGATAAAATAGGTGCTTGGCGAAGGTAACGACATTGAGGTTTTGTGTCAACCGCACTGGAGTGTACTTATAAAAATACTCTTATGCTAAAGTGAACAAATGAACTATATGGGTTTCATAGTATGAATGACCAATACTGGATAGTATGAAGGTTGTGTGCTTCTATACGTGAGCATGAACAGATAAGATAGAGGTGTTTAAATGTAAGTTTCTCATATCTCGGGATGAAGATCATTGTAACAAGCTTCTTGAAAGCATTCAGGGTCATTACTACTTCCTTGCATGATAAACACAACGTCCTAATAAGTTAATGAGATCAGTTGTAGACTTGACCAACCTAGCGCGAGGTCGTGACTTGCTTGATTTTTGCTGAAACTTAGCTTCGTTCAAAGGTTGACCTTAAATGGTTGGAACTCATGATGTACCTTAAGAGGTTGGATTTCATGGATTGGCTCAAATAGTTGGCCCGAAACAATGTTACTACTTTTAAGAGATTACTAAATGTGGAAACTATATTTTTTCTATAAAAAAATTGATACAATTCCTTTGTCCATTTATAATAATTACTTGTAAATGAGACAATTATCAAATGAAATATAACATATTGAAGAGTACTTGGGAAAAAAGTCTTGAATATTGAGGTAGTTTGATAAAGTTTTTTGAGGAGGTGTTCCTACTCTCAAAAAGTACAAATCAATTTATTGTGTTTGATAAATAGAAAAGTTGTAGTCTTATAGAGTTTTTGTTTTTGACTTTTGAGAGCTAAACGCGTTTTTATGAGTTCTCAAAAGAGACCTTTCAAAGTTGGTCTTGACTCTTTAAAATTTAAAAAGATTTAAATAATGTTAAGTTTAAAAAAAATCATTTTTGTCATTCAATAATTAATGAAACATTAAAATAGAAATTATCTTTTATTATTTATATCCACTATAATTATTTATATTTAAGCGCAATTTTGTAATATATTTACTAAACATCATTCTTATGGTCTCTACTTATTAAGAGCATATTATTTTACCAAACAATATTATTATAACTTTTTAAAAGTAGTTTTTAAAGAGAGCTCAACCATTGGAAAACCTATCACTACGAAACCAAACCTAAGTCAAAATCACGTTTTGACATTTAACATGACAAATACACTAAACGTTTCCATAGAAGAAATCGAATTTGCATTGGTAAATTACTTTTAACATTTATGAAAGAGTCCAAAAATGTTTAACATCAACAGTCTTCAATAGAAATTATGTGTTTGTCTGTATTCTATAATTGAGCAATACTACCGAGCAAAAAGTTCCCCAAAAACTTAGAAAAATGATTGAATAGGTAAAAAAATAAATAAAAGTTCTCCATCAATATAAAAGTTAAAAATAATTTCATTTTAACTAAAATTACAACAATAAAATGTATACTTCCTATTTTCCTTTAGAATCTAAACCTTACTCTATTTTCTAGAATGGGAGGGTAACGATTCACATCATAGTTATGGTAATTCTGAGATTCTGCCTACTAATTACGTTAGTAATACATCAAGCCGTTCTAGGCTTCTAGCCCAACATGGAAAAAAATGTATGTAATTTGACGGTTTCAAGGCTTTGAATTATTTAGATCTTATGATTTACAGACCCTGAATATGAAATTTAATTTGGGAACTGTGTCATAACAATCATTGGACTTCATATGGCCGTCATACTACCTTTTTCTCTTATGCCTCTTCTAAATCAATTTTTTTCTTTTTCAAAAATAAAAAAAAAGAGTCAATTCAATACACAATTTGCGCACTTTACTACAACAAGACCCACCGAACAAAAAAGGGCAGAACAAAGTCAAGATATCTCATGTCTTAATATTTACAGTTCGATCAAGCCCTTCATTCACATTTTTTTATGACAGAAAACCTTGCTCCTGCTCTTTGACAATAATCTGCCATTAACAGCAAAATTACACTTAAGACATCAGAATTCACAATATATATTTAATGACATTCGCATACCAGTCACACAATCACCAACACAAGAAGAAAATGCACAGAAGCAGCAAATGTCTCAATTTATTTTAGTAGAAAAATCATATATAACAACCAGAATTTCTACAAAGAAAGATGCTATATCCTCCTAACAAACCTAAGAAGAGAACTTGAAATTATTTTGGGGAAAAATAGGAAGAGAAGAGGATATTATTGCCAAATGACATTATTAGAAGGATTTCGCCATTTCAATTAGGAACTCCAGGCCTATGTATCTTGTGCAATTACAATCTCATGGCTGATGGAAGATAAATAAATAAATAAAAGAGACACGATGATGTTAGTTAATTGAAGTCCTAGTCTTGTGATTACAAGATGTACATCCAATACAAATAAGGAAGGTAATTGAATAGAGCCATTTCCATACCAATGTTGGTTCTTCCTGAACTCAGTTAGCACAGGATATATGTTCTCAAAGGCTGTATAAGTTTCGTCTCTCACCTGAAGAAATGGAATAAATGAAGACACCATTAATACAATGTACCAGAAAAATGGTAAGATAAAAAAAATTTACAAGGGAATCTCGTGACCATTTTTACCTTGGCTCCTGTGAGAACAATTTTGCCAGAGACAAATATAAGCAAGACTATCTTGGGTTGCTTCATGCGATAGATTAGTCCTGGAAACAGCTCTGGTTCGTACTACCACCATGAAAAAGCAAGTTCATATATGATATATCCATTGTTCCTAACCTAAATGTATAAAAGGAAACCACGAAACCAACTGCATATGCAGACACAAAATGAAGGTGCCATTGTACATCTACACCTTTATCACACACAACAGAGTACTCCCCAATAATTTCTTCCGGTTTTAGTTTCAATTAAAACCACTTAAAATAATATCTGCAAAGCATGTTTTGCCAATGCATCTTAGGGTCAAACAGATTCTACTTAATTTTGGCTGCCATAGAAATCAGGACTGATTTGGCATTTTCTGAAGAACTAATCTACTTATCTTAAATTTTGTACACAAGCTATTTACTTTAAAAAAAATAAAAAAAAACACCTTTTTGCTTACAAAAAGTAACTGACAGCCAGCACCTTTGTCAAGACCAATTTTCCATGGAATTCACAAGCAAAAGTAGCTACATTTCAGCACTTACACTTGAGAAAGCTGCATGGGAATATGCAAGACCCTCAAGCCGTATGGGGAACTTCACATCACAAGAGCCAACAATGTTCTGAATCTTGAAATCCTAAAGCACAATGCAAAAAAAAAAAAAAAAATTAATGATCAAGCGCTACTCATGTAAAGATAAATTGAAAGGGTAAAAATACTACCTTAAATTTGGCTGGGAAACCCAATTTTTGGATAATCCTAGCATACTGAAGGAGAAAAACAAGTTAGAGAATACTATTTTTAAAAATAAAAATGCTTTCCTAATCCTAAATGAGCTAATGTGTGGATCATGCTCATATATATTTTGAACTAAGAACCGGACCCCTATCCGGTTCAGTTTGCTTTAAAGAACCGGCTGTCCTGAGAACCGCTGAAAACTGGTGAAAACCGGTGAAATCCAAACCAGTTCTCTTTCTTTTCTTTTCTTTTTGAAAATTGCAATATTTTTTAAAAGAATGAAAAAAAAATTAATTTTTTATTGATTTTGATGTAATACCTACATATTTTGTCGAAAAATATTCTTTCACAACACTAATAATTTACCAATACTATATAAAAAATGATTTTTATTTATTATATAGTATATAATTAATCATATATATAAATATATATACACATAATTAATAAAATAAATATTTTTATTCAACCTCAGTTGAACCCCCGATTGAACCTCTGAACCCTTGCTTTGACCGGTTCCATGTCCGGTCCAATTTACATAACCTTGTATATATGTGAAGAGAATAAATTAAACAATAAAACCATCCATCCTCTTCCAAAAAAGGGATGAATACACTCAAAACCAAGCTAACATTAATGACAATTGACAAGGTTCCCAATTCTAATGAAGCTCAACTTGAGAAACTTCAAAAACATACAGGATGAATGAGCTTAGAGAAAGGAAAGACTATTAGCCAACCTTCCTTGCTGCCAATTTTGACTGTTGCTCACACTTAGCTCCAGTACAAACCTAACCAAGCAAATTAAAGTTAGAAAAGCATATGAAATAAAAGCCTATTACAAGCAACATGCTTAATTAATTTGTTAAGCAAGAGAAGCAATAGAATCCCATAAACGAAAAGCAAGAAAAAAGAAAAGAATAGTAAACCAAAACATGAGATAAGAAATGGAGCTCTATCTGAACCAGTCAACTACCGTTTACCAAACCATCATGCTTGGTTTGTTACCCCGCAGTAGCTGTTTGGCTACCTATCCCCATCCATTTCATCGGAATCACAGCAGAGTCACAATTCCTCTAATTCCACCACAATTCATCCGATACAGTTCGGTTGGTGCAGAACCAAATAAACCTATAGCAATTCATGCGACTCCAACTAAACTGAACAGAGGTACCAGGTGCCATGGTTATTAAAACTCTCGAGATAACTCGTAAACTCTTATGAGTTTACGATTTTATTACACAAAATGAGTTAACACTCATGTAAACTCATTTTTGGTAAACGCGTACGAGTTTAAGTAAACTCTCGATTTTATTAGCGAGTTTACGAGTTAAAATCTACCTACGAGTTTACAAGTTTACGAGTTTACCTCAAAATGTATAAATTTGGTAACTTTTTTATATACCTAGTTGACTTTGTGTGTGATAGACAATATCTATTGAGTTTACTACGCCGATTTTATATATTTATCATAATTGAGCTATGTTTTATCAAACTATAAAGTAATACATGTACAAAATAAACTATGACATAACTAAGTGTCATGCATTAAGGTATATTTTATAATATTTTTTTCATTTATTTTATTTTAAAGTTAACATTATTCAATGTCAATTATGAATACAAAATTTAATCTTGTTTAGTTCTTAATCATATTGCTTATAACATATATTTTTTACATATGTAAACTCTTACGAATTTACGTTTCGAGTTTGCTGAGCCTTCACGAGTTTACTTAAACTCTCGAGTTTGATAACCTTGCCAGGTGCAACAAAAGAAACATACCATCTTGCCAGATGCAAAAATGAGTGCAGTTGTTTTAGGTTCCCTTATCCTCATAATCACAGCAGCAAAGCGCTGCATAAGTTCAAATCAGAAACATTAGCAAAGCAGACAAATGACCAAACTAGCATAACAAGATACCTACCATGTAAGTTACTTATTTTACTTGTTGATTTCAAATGACACAAGTGTAGAGGATAAGTTGTTAACATCAATAGTAATATTGATATCAAATCCTAGGTCAACCAAGCGTCCCTGGAACAGATAAAAACACTGCAATTTTGAAAAATGCAAAAGATAATCATGGTACTTTTGTTGCAAGAAACAACGCAATGTACAATGCACAACCACATATAGATGGCTGGAATTCACTACCAGGTTGCCAGCAAATAAAACTTGCCTTGGGATTATACTCTGCATTACGAGCTTGAAGTGCAATTGATTTAAGCTCCAACTTACAGTCCAAATTTACTGTTGACACAATATTTCTGCCAGTACAAATAGCGCACATTTTTAGACGTTCCAATGCAAAGATAAGCAAAGCTTACCCAGTTTAACTGATAATGTCACCAAGTTCACACAAAAAGCTTACTGAGCATATATTTTAAATTCATCTAGACATAACATACACACACAGAGGGACGTCCATCTAGAATAAAGTACACCATGTGCAACCTCATTCATAAAGATTTGACAGTTGAACTCTTAAATCTTAATTGGGCTAAGAACAGCCTGACAAAAGAGCAACATCAACAGAATACATCCAATTTGTGTACACTAAAATCACAATAGTTTCCGCCGTCTTTCAAAGATGTCTATGGCAAAGCTCACACTCACTTGAAGCAACCAAAATACACATCACAGTTTTGCATCTCATGCTAGCAATTGCAACCCATCTGGCGGGAACTGTAATCATATTTAAGGAAGCATTCAATTTACTTTTTTAAGAGAAGTGATACTCACTGAAGGGTAGGCACAATCCCAGAAGGGTGATTCGTTAGATCCACAGGTTGGCTCCCTTCCGATACTTGTTCAGCCATGAATCCTACTTTAACCTTATTCTATACTCTATCCTTCAAAACCAGCCACACCCCTCCGAGACAAAGCTGCAAAAACCACCATTTTCCACAGTAATCAGTAGCAAAACCTTCACATTTACCCACATAAAGAAGATATTGTTTTTAGAGTAAAGAATAAAAAGGCAGCCCAGGTGGTCCCATTCATACAAAACCCCAACATAAGATTGTTAAACAGTTTAAGTACCCAAATTATTTTTAGGTAAAAATAATGAATCAAAAACCATTCCCCCCCCCCAAAAAAAAAATCACATTGAAATCGAACAAAGAAATTGGGAGTAATTTTGTAGATGATTAATTAGATCCAGTGGTTACAAATTTAAGAGCTTAATTGACAACTTTGTCGTGAGTATCAACCACACCTTTTGTTCTGGGAAATGGGATGGAGTGAACAAAAGTCAAAAAGAAAAGAAGGAAAAAAATAGGATTTTTAGGTTTGAGTTTTGTTCAGAGATCTGAGAGATTATTGAATTGAGTCGAACCGAAATGGAAATGGAAATGGAAATGGAAATGGCTTGAATCGGGGAAGAATGATAAGAGGAATGAAGGGGGGAAAGAGCGGGAAGAAATTGGTGGGAGAATTTGTGTGAGAGGGCTTAAAAAGGGTTGAGAGAGAGAGAGAGAGAGAGAGAGAGAGAGAGAGGGTTGTGATTGTGAATGTGACTGCTGGGAACAAAATGGTGGATCTTGTTGGTTACGGGAAGAGAGAGAGAGAGAGAGGGGCCTGCACATATATATTTGTAGGTGCCGGAATTGGGAACATTGAAAATATAGAAAGTTGCAATGCCTATTGATCATAATACCCTCTTTGCTGATCGAAGCATAGTAATACTTTTACCCCTAATTACTAATTAGCAAGAGGCTAACGACAGAGTTATAATATAATTATTGTATTATTGAAGTTAAAAAAACAATTATGATTATGATATTTAAGGTCATATTTAAAATTGGATAAATACAAAATGTTTGGAACGTTTTATAATGTTATTTTGATTAAAAAAATATATATTCTTCGTTATTAACATATGAAATAGTTAAATATTAATATTGACTATCTTAGGTTTTGTTACTTTGGAATAAAAAAATTATTATTTGAAGAGGAAAAAGAAAATCATGATTTTGCGGTTAAAGTTGGTCCAAGGTAAATAAGGAAATGATGTGGGTTGGCTTTTTTTTTTTCTTGAGCATATTGACTTCATAAGAAAATCAAGAAATATAACTGTAATGCGATGAACAAGTGTACAAACTTTTTAAGATTGACAAAAATTTCAATATAGACAATATTTATGTAGTATAATTTTGTTAAAAAATTCTCTTGATTTTCTAGCATGATCTTAATTAACTTGGTATATTCTTAACTGTTGAAGTAAGAATATAATTAGAGTTGACGTAACAACATACATTTATACATGTTTGAAGACCGTGGCGATATTAGAATGAATATGTCTTGAACAATTATCGATAGTCATTGTACTACTATAACTTTAATACTACTAATAATATATACTATAATATTTAGTTAAACATATATAAAAATATAATGAAGAAATGCAAATTGAAATCTTCGAATAAATTAAAATTAAAAAATGCAAAATGAAATCTTTAAATAAATTAAAATTATGATTGTTAAATAATTATTTAATAAGGACATTATTTGAAAGAAAGAAAATTTGTATAAACTCATTCATAATAATAGATCATTATTAAAACAACATAAATAGAAATATCATAAATTGCAAGAATATTTTAAAGTTGTCATTCATGGTTAAGTTGTTCCATTTGAAATGTCTTAACCACTAGAGTGACGCGTACGTGGATATGTTGTTGAAGTTATTTAAAGTTCTTCCTGAAGGTGCATTGATTCTCAATTCTTACTATGNATGGCAAAAAACACTACAAAGGAGATGAGGTGGCACAAAGAGGAACGCATTAATGATGAAGTATTAAGGCATCAAACTGATCCTATAGCTTGAAAATCATTTGATGAGAAGCATCCATCTTTTGCTAATGATCTTAGAAATGTAAGGTTGGGTTTGGCGAGTGACGGATTCCAACCTTATGGGAACATGAGTGTCTCTCATAGTATTTGGTCATTGGTTCTAGTACCATATAATCTGCCCGTATTTTATGATGTCACTCGTTATTCCAAGTCCTAAATGCCTAGGAAATGGCATTGATGTATACTTACAAATTTAGTTAAAGAAATGAGAGTTTTATGGGAAAAAGGTGTAGAGACATATCGTGTTCATACGAGAACCAATTTTAAAATGAGTGAAGCTATTTTATGGATAATTAATGATTTTCCTGCATATGGAAACTTATATGGATGGTCAACAAAAGGAAAGTTTGTTTGCCCTTGCTGCCACATACATGCTCATTCTCGTAGCTTGTGTAGTAAATTTGCTAAATGGTTCATTGAATTGCCATATTAGAGAATATCACATTTGGAATAGGTTGTCCAAAATGTTTGTGTAGTCATTCATTGAATTGCATTTAATTGAATTGCATTTACACGGTTCATTGAATTGCCATATTATTTGAATTGTCATAAATTTGCTACATGGTTCATTAAATTGGCCACATACATGCTCATTCTCGTAGCTCCTCATTCTCATGCTCATTTTAGAGAATATCACATTTGGAAAAGGGCAAAAGCAGAAACGAGATAAGCTACTTGAACAAAATTGGGGAAAATATTGTTTATAGACAAACACACACAATTATCATAAAAATATTGTTATTCAATTATTAATCTAGTTAACTGATGGTGGGACTTCTTAGCATAATCACAAGCCTCTCGAATGACTACCTAATCTCTTGGCATAGCCTAATCTATTTAAAGCATGAACGATGAATTCTCCACATAGGTTGCATTTGTTCTTCTTGGATTGTCGCTCAACCTATGGTTTCTCTAATAGAGCACTCTCGCATTCCTTTTGTCAAATTCATGCAAAATAATGATTCATTCAACTGATGACTAGTTAATCAAAAGTTTTAAGAATAATTTAGAGAAACATAATCAAGATCGATAGAAAAATTGTATATTAAAGAGGTTTTATAATATCATAAAAGAAAAGGTTACATCAATGTCCTAGTAGAGACTTAATTCATAATGGAGGAGCAAGAAAATAAAACAAAACCAAAAAATAAAACTTTCATGGAGGGACAATGGTACAAACTTGACTTGGGGACAAATTTGGATCTCTCATTCATCACGTCACACCCCCAAAGCCTTCATTTTCGTACCGTGGAACCTTCCTAGGATTGCCTCACTCTTAAATCTAAATGAATGATGATTTGGGGGCGAGTTTGGCACTTCAATTTATACTGGTTGGGCTTAAAACAAGTAAAAAAGACATCATTTAACGCTCCAAGGTCATTTCGTACTACTCAAGCGGTGCTGTGACCACTCAAGCGTTGTCTCTTGGTCGAAAACAACCTTGTTTTTGTGTTTGAACTGCTAGAGCAGTGGTCCAACTGCTAGAATGATTACCCTTTTTCACACTTTTTTGATAGCTTTACACAATGATAGTAAAAATACCATAACTTTCACTATAGATCGATTGATGTGATTCAAGTCTCCACTTAAAACTAAGAAGGAGATCTTCAACTTTGTAGTTGGAACTAAGTCAAAGTTCATCCATCTTCAAGGTGAAAATCCAATTACAAAACCAAAGAAAAATCATTTCGGCATTTCAATATAGCCATTTTTGCTCAATCTTCTCCATAAGGCCATTGTTATTGAAAAATAATGAACAAACACCTAAAACTATCCTAAAAATGCATGAAAATGTCTAAGCTATGAAATCATATTATTCCTAAAACAAAGTTAAAACATGCTAAAAACTCCTGAAAATACAAGAGTTAATCCTAAGTCTACATGCAAAATCTAAACAAAATAACTCTCATATGAGAGTTATCACCACATAAATAGTCAATGTTTGATCTTAACTTTTAACAACCTAACACAACCCTTCACTTATATCCAGATTTAGGACTTGTTATGAAGAATTTGCAATAGAGTACAACAGAGTTGCAATAACTAAATAAATAAATAAACCCATCATGAATGGCCTCAATTGATTGTTGACATGGTATTCACACTTGTTATCCACCTTCAAGTTGAGTAAACCAAATTGATTCCTATTAAAATACTTTACCTCTTAAAGTGTGTATATATATACACACACATATGAGGAGATTGGTTGATGTAAACTCATTTATTGGTGTTAATAAAAGTATCTAATGATATCATTTTCTTCCATTTTGTACCAATTACAACTCTGAATCCCCTTTCAAGTAAATGCATAACAGTCCCAAATAAACTCAAAAGCAAATTGATACTGAAGCAAAAAATTTTAAGTTATGCATGCCGTTTCATATATCATACCTTACTGCAAGCACCTCATGCCACCAATCAAGCTTCTGCAGCAAATGCCAATTGAACACAGCAGCTAAGCGTAAAGACTAATCATGAAAATGGTCAAATTTGCTATTTATACAAGACTTTTAAAGTATCCATACATACACATGAGGAGATTGAAATAACAACCTTATCCCATTGACTACAGTCAAATCAACAAGGAGCACTTGATCAAGATAATAACAAAAAAAGTTCAGAGCTTACAACAACCTAGTAATTCAATATTGATTACTTTCATTGTTCCTGCAATGCTTCATGTTGGGGTTGCTGTGGAGGTTGTTCTCCCTGCCAGGTCCAAACAATGTCCTTAAGCGCCGGCCTAATGTCCTGTTTCAGGAGCTTCTGGTATTCAACTGTATCCCCATTGGACTTTCTCAACTCCACCAGATGGAATTCTGGCGTGATCTCGAAAATCTCGGCATCAATACCCAAAGTCCCTTTCCTTCCTTCATTGGAACCTTCCAGTTTGAACAAACCTCCATCTTTCTTCTTTACTTTCAACTGGAAGCGCTTGCAGATCTCTTCCAACTTGGAGATGATGATCAAGGCGGGCTTGTTGGACGTGAACCGCACCTCTTTCTTATGCTCGGTGTCCTCAAACAGACCAGATAAGTCAAAACCAGACGAGAAGGAGATGATATCAAAAGCATTTAAGTTAAAGGGTTTTGCCTGATGCTCTTGCTTTGACTCTGGAAAAGGGCCACTGTTTTCGCGTGCGTCAAACAGGCCATCAGCGTCCAGAGGAGCTAGTTCTTTGTTTTCAGTCTCGGTCATAACAGGCTTCTCCAACCCCTTTCTAAACCAAGAGCTTTCCATGATTTTGGCTATTGATATCCTGGTCTTTGGGTTCGGATCCAAGATTTTGGACAGCAATCGGCGAACATCCGGTGCAAACCATTTGGGAAATTTGAATTCCCCCTTACTGATCTTCCTGTACATCTCCATCAGATTTTTATCTTGGAATGGAAGATAACCAGCCAAAAGAGCATACAGGATTACGCCACATGACCATATATCAGCTTTGGTGCCGTCGTAACCCTTCCTGTTTATCACTTCTGGCGCAACATAGGCAGGTGTACCACATGTAGTATGGAGTAATCCGTCTTGGCACTTGGATTCAGCAAGGGCACTCAAGCCGAAGTCTGAAACCTTCAAATTCTCATTCTCATCCAATAGTAGATTTTCAGGTTTCAGATCTCGATGACAGACACCCCGGCTGTGGCAGTAGTCAACTGCACTAATCAGTTGCTGAAAATATCTCCTGGCAACATCCTCCTTGAGCTTTCCTTTGGCTATCTTGTTGAAGAGCTCGCCGCCTTTCGCATACTCCATGACAAAGTAGATTTTAGTTTTACTTGCCATTACCTCATAAAGCTCAACCACATGTGGATGTCTAACTATTCTCATCACTGAAATTTCACGCTTAATCTGATCAACCATCCCAACTTTCAATATTTTTTCCTTGTCAATTACCTTGATGGCCACATTCATGCCAGTTACAAGGTTCCGAGCATGGTAGACCTTTGCAAAGGTTCCTTGGCCCAATAATCTCCCAAGTTCGTATCGTTGCATAAGCGCACTCCCTTTCTGTTCCATTTCCGGTAAAACTTTTTGCACACGGTCAATGCTACTATCAATGGTATACTATACTAAATACAGGTACTTAAGTGACCAGATGGGGTAAACACTTAAGAAGATATTCAAAGGTCAACCGTCTTCACAAACTTCATGTTTTGGCATTGTACAACTGCCTAGATTTCCAGCCACGTCAACCACATGAGCGCAAAATAGATATCGGCAGTGGACTAAACATCCAATCTCATCAAGGATGAACAAGGCTAGCTTAGATGGAGCTAAAACCTCATAAACCTCAGAGAAGGAACTTTCTGGTTGCAAGCACATCTTTCAGCATTCCCTGGTTTTTTTTGTAATGACACAAGAGAATACTGAAGCAGATGATTTTCTTCAAATCTTCGTAGAATTATCAAAGAACAAAGCAGCACCTGGTTAACTTCCAACTATCCAGCAGCAAAGTTTAGCAGGCACACCTGAAAGAAAGAGCAAATTTAGTAGGCAGCTTCAACATCCAATTCAGCTAAATAAATTATACAAAACTTCCATGTATGTAAACTACACAAAATACCAATGGATTTTTCCCACTAGATCGAGCGAGTAAATGGATCAAATGACGCCATTGAGCCCTATCATAAACTTATCTTTTAGTATCTATAACTTGTCTGAACAATCTGAACACATACACAAGAAACTAAGAAAAAAACAACCAACTCTCAAAACAAAACAGCATTGGTGGCTTTTAGTGATAATTTTACAGGATTTGATTTTAGGAAAGTTAGCAATTCGTTAATTGCAGTTTCCTCCAGTACTACTAGTCTAATTAAATGTTGCTTCTAGAGATATTAGAAGTAAATGATTCAAGACCAAGAAACAGAAAAACAAGTTTGTGCATCGACACAAATATATGGCATCAAATTGAATCAAATAATCAATCAACTAGCTACATAAGAACATTGACACAGGCAATATTACGTGAGACGACCATTCTGTTTTGAAGCGAAAGCTGGTAATTTCTAACTATAGCAAAGTAGATGTATACAAACAAAGCAATGCTCACATATCTGGATTTTCTAAAAGTGAGAGAATTTGATTAAGCATCAGAAGGAAAGGCAATTCTACACGGTTGAAAATAGGCCTAAAATTTTCTATATGCAACACTTCTCATCATGTCATGGCCTAACTTTCCTAATCTTCTATTCTGTCTCATTTTCAGGTTTGTTCCACATGTCACTAGTCCTTACCACAAGAAGGGTTGTGATCAAGAAGAAGAAATAATTTATATCTTTGATTAATGATTGCTTGATTAGCAAGATTATCAACAAATTTGTGTGATAATAATATCATAACACAAGAATTTACTCTATGAAAATAAGCAAAGTAGCACCAAAAATAAATAAATAAATAAATAAAACTTCTACAAAGACACTAAGAAATCTCCCTTAAGAGATAAATATTAAAACCAAGGAAAATTCTCCAATTTTTTTTTTTATAAAAACAGTAATAACAAAGAAACCAACTCAAGAGAAAAACAGAACCAAAAAAAAAAAACATAGATGGGTTGGCAGAGAAATGTAAAAGCTTGTGACTTTATGACGAAAAAAAAAAATTACTTCCTCAACTCAATAAAATGGACCCGATCCAAATCACTTTTCAACAAAATCAGCAATTGCAGAGTAAATTAGAATCCCAGATTTTACGGAAAGCAATATTTTCACGAAACAAACAGTGAGAAACAATTAGAAGAATGAGGTGTTGCAAATCTAAATGAGCTCAAACTTGAAGTGCAAACAAATAAAGTAACCTTTGAAACACCCATGAAGATAAAAGAGAGAGAAAAAAAGAAAAAAAAAACCCAACAACAACAACAACAACTGATAAACATGATGCATAAGAAAACTGATTAAGGGTATCTCAATTTACCTGCGAAAGTGTTTGAGAATTTGATTATTGATGGGTTATTCTGTTTGTGACTGAAATGAAGAAGAACAATAAGGAGCAACCAATAGGAGAGAAAAACTAAGGAAGAAGGGGAGAGAGAGAGAGAGAGCGTGAGAAGTGATTTTACCGTTAGATGGGAAATTTGACAAAATCCGAGTGCCCTGTGAGCTGCTTCTTATAAAACTTTGCTATAGCCAATGATGGTGACATCGTGATTATTCTAGAATTTTTTATTGTTATTTTTTGTTTGTTTTAATGCCGTGGGGAGGCCAAAATACAACACTTGTTTAAGAAATTACTTGTATAATTTTAGATTGAGAGTGGCAATCCTTAGGCCGTAGTTTGGTTAAAAAAAAAAATTAAAAATGGAGTGTGGTAAATTAACGTGCAGTTGATCTAGACGGTAATAGATAAGTACTTTGGTCCCTTAATTGGAAAATTTACATTGAGAGGGATCTCAAATGAATTTTTGTTTGAAATACGCTCCAAATTTTTTTTTACAATCGTATAGGTGAAAGTACTGAAATCGTTATAGCAAGTGACAATTTTAATACATTTAATTAAAAAGAAAAACAAAAGTACTGAAATTGTCACAACAGGTGACGATTGCAATACATAATTTCTAAAATCGCCCCATTGTTTGGCGATTTCATAAAAAATTTCCCATATGAATGTAAAATTTTTACCCACCCCATGTTATGATAAACAATTAATTTGTGCCTCATATGAATGTTAAACCCCCGTAATTTGAGATTTCAGGGATTCTTGATAGGTGGATTTTTAGTGTCCGCAGAGACATCGTATCCTCTCACTTTAAAATATATAATTAGTATGATATCAACTTAAACATTGTAAAATAGTTATAGAATGTTTTTTGTCAATCTTTTCTATAAAAATCGAGTCCTCGAGTTACATGGTTATTTAGAGTTCTTTTCACATTTTTAGTTCAAATTTAAGAATTTAATTTTTTGAAATAAAAATTGAAAATATTATATAGTAAAAAATAAATTACAGTCACATTGCAAACATTCTTATGATTATTTCACAATATTTAAGTGGATACCATACTAAATTACATATTTTTAGGTGGGAGGGTATGGTGCCCCATAATTCACCTTCTTGATAATAAGGCTGGATTCCTCTAAGCTGTATTATATGAAGGTGTACCACTGGGATAAACCCTCCATATTACGGAATTATTTTTAACTTAATTCATTATAAGTTCAATAAATTATGTTCATATGTCGAATTATAATTGAGAATTTGAACTTGTTTATTAAATCAATCAAGTTTCATGTTCTCGTGAAATTGATGCTATGTGTATTTTTATGAATACTCTTACGAGTACCTCTCTCTATTTATATATACATATATGTGTCTATTATTATTTTTTGGAATAATAATAATAATAATAATAAATAAATAAATAAATAAATATTGACTTAACATATTAAACTTGAAATATTTAATTTATATTTAACTAGAGTTATTCGATCGAGTTGGAGTGACTTATTAATTAAAACTTTATGAGTTTCTGATGAGATGATATGAGATCAAGCATCTTCCTTATCACACCATCTTTCTTGGAATCGTAAGGGGCAATTAATGATCATATCCATCACCATCCAAGTGAGTCACACAAGCTTCTAAGTAAAGATTTCGCTATATATGATGAGCAGACAAGCCCTCGATCAAGCCATTCCCTAATAATAAGAGGTCTCACAAGATCGATCACTTTGATTGTTCCAATAAAGTAAAAGGAAAGCCTTTGTAACCCAAATCAACAAGGTTGCCTGCATTAATAATAAAATTCATAAATCCTTCAATGTGTGATTGTGGATACTGAGATGACGACCTCCTTCTTTTCTCGGTTTGAGATGTGACGAGGTTAAAATCACCAATTACTATATATATAGCGAGCAATATCATTATCCATAAGTTGTAAGATGCTATTATATTGTGATGCACGAATCCCAACATCGATCACTATGTAAGTGAACTCCAAAACCTATTGATTCAACCAAAGAAACATGATTAGCTAGTCCAACAAATTAAACTGACTGAAAAACTCACAATGTTGTTTGATCACAGCTTGTGCATCATTCTTCCAAGCTAGTTGGAAGAATGCATGGACGCACAAAGACAAAGACATACAGAGGAGATGGACGCACGCCGACGAGGTTTGGCGGCGGCTGCGCTTTGGACGACAGACAAGTTGGACGCATAGGCAGCGGCTATTCTTATGTCTGCTAAGGTTTGCCAAATTTTTTTCATGCAAGTCTATTTTCGCTCTGCTTTTAATTCTATTTAATGTTGTTATTGAATA
Organism: Nissolia schottii; assembly: GCA_003254905.1. Classification (NCBI taxonomy): domain Eukaryota; kingdom Viridiplantae; phylum Streptophyta; class Magnoliopsida; order Fabales; family Fabaceae; genus Nissolia; species Nissolia schottii. The sequence continues at coordinate 231,323 of QANU01112879.1, forward strand.
AATATATTTTTAAACTTGATTTATAAAAATAGTCACAAATTCATTTAATTGTAAGGAATAAATAATAAAAGTAGTCATAAGAGGCAAGTTTGTGAACAAAGTTCTCTTTGATTCAAATACACATAATAATAAACTGAATTATATGGGTTTTTTTTTTAAAAAAAAATAGAACCCGACAAAATGTCATTAAATTATTGGTAAATAATTATTACAAGTTGTAACATATTTTTCTAATAAGAATATCATCATAGCCTTAACAATTAAAAAATGTCTTACATATTTTAAAGAAAATCTAGAAGTCGACAAATCTTTTTGTAAGAAAATATTTTAAACTCTTTTTACCTTTGCATGTTGGCAGTTTTTTTGACATGTTGCATAATTTATAAATTTAGTTTTAAATATGTTTTTAGTCTCTGAGAAAATTATAAATTTTGTGTTTTACCTTTGAAAATTTTTTTGTTAAGAAATATTCCATGACAAATTTTTTAGTAAGATTTAGTCCCTGTCATCAAGTTGTATCGTTAACTACTAATCACATAGTGATCTACTACATGCAATGTCTCATGTCAATTTTGTGTGGATTGTCACATTAGCAATTAACGACCCTTTGTTAGGGACTATTTTCTAACAAAATAAATTTTAAAGGCACAAAATTTATAAATTTTTAGAGATTAAAATCGTACTAAACTCATAAATCTATATATATTGTTATTTGTTTTAAATACCTACAATAAACTCAAATATTAATAACACATTTTGAAAATTTGAAAGCGAGTTTTGAAAAGAGGAGGAGTGGTACACGAGTCTTTTAAAAGGAACCAGAATAGTTTAAAACTACTTAAATCATTAAATGTTGTTTGCTAGCCTACCATGTTGTTGCCTCCCTTGTTGGTCTCTATTAATTTAAAATATAAAAGTATTATTTAAACATCTCAAAAAATAATTCACTTAACAATTACTTAAAGAGAAACAAACATAATCAATCATAAAAAATGAACAATATTAAATATATGCATATCCGACATATAGAAATGTTCAGTGATAATATTCATTCATATGTTTTGTAGTAATATTAAATTCACATATGCATGAACATAAAATATGTTCAATGATAATATTTATTTATCTGTTATGTAATGTTTATTTTCATATTTTATAATATTTATTTTTTTTATTGGGTAAAAATTAAGTGACTAATTTTAAAATACAAGTAGGGAGAATGCGTAAAATATATCGAAGTATAATTTATGGGCCGAGATATTTTGTTTTAAAATAGATTGATGTAAGGTGGAAGCATTTCAACAACCATCAAATTAATGATAATGAGGTTCTGTACAAGAAATGACGCTTCGTTTTCCCGTGAATAGCGAAAGATACCAATCACGTGAGGACACGTTGCAGTCGAAACTTCGACAAGGCTGAATGTGATGCTGATGCAGCATGAAGATGCAACGTTTCCATGTTTACGTTACTTAGGTTGCGTTGTGACCGTACACGTAGCGGACACGTAGGTCGCTGTCTATTGAAGTGTGACATCACGCGCTTCATCTCGCGCTGTACCATAATAATGTCCAAATCAACCAATAGCATGAACCAATCTCAGTCCCCCAAATTTTCAAGATTTTATATGCAAAATTAGTTGAGAGTCATGTTATTAGTGTTATTTATTCTCCTATTTATTTTATAAATATATATATATACACACTTATTAAAATCAAATTAAAATTAATGAGATAAATTTAAATTTTGAAAAGTACAAGTGTATGTATAAGATAAACAAAAAGATAAATTATACTAAAATGTAAGGCTTAAATATTTCTCAAATTTATGGCATTAATTTTGACATATTAACCATCATTCATGCATAATAATAATAATAATAATAATAATAATAATAATAATAATAATAATAATAATGATGATGATAATGATCATCATTCGATCAAATATTATTGGAAAATGATTTAGGTTTACAATTTAAACATAATTTTTTCACCATTAAATAATTTTTCTAAAAGGAATATTTTATAAAATTAACTGTTAGATTGAAAGCTCATATAGAATAAATTATATCTACAATGGTATATAATTATTCAGCAGTCATTAAATACATTTTTTTTATAAGATCCTTGTCTAAGAGACCCTTTGTTGTTCATCAATCACCCCAGGCACAGAAGATGGGCAAATAGAAGAAGGCACAATTTGGGTGACTCCGTTAAAGGAATATATTAAAGAAGATACATTATCTTCTGACCCCAAGGAAGCAAGAAGGATTTCACGGTAGGCGGCACACTACACCATGATTACAGATCAACTATATAAAAGAGGACAATTGCAACTGCTATTGAAATGCCTAAGTCTTGATCAGGTAAAATATGCACTATAGAGGTAATCCGAAAGCAACATTGGAGCTCAGAGCTTGGCCTTAAAGATAATCCAGGTGGGATTCTACTGGCCAACAATGAAATCAGATTTAGCTGAATATGTCAAGAAGTGTAAAAAGTGTCAGATAAACGCCAAGTTCCAAGTCGCTTCACCTAAAGAGCTGAAATCGATAGCAGCCCCATGGCCTTTCACCAGATGGGGAAGCTATGGGAATACAACTTCTTGGTCCATTCTTCCCTAGAAAGGCACAAGTCAGGTTCATCATAGTCGCCATCAACTATTACACCAAGTGGATTGAGGTTGAGGCGATCTCTACCATCACTGCTTCTCAATGCCAAAAGTTCGTCTAGAAAAATATGATCACACGATTTGACATTTCCTATGCTATAACTTCCAACAATGGGAAGCAATTTTCAAGAAGCAAGTTTAGGGAGTTTTTGCAGGGATTTTACATAAAGCTATATTTCACCTCAGTGGAACACCCCCAGACCAACCGTGAGGTGGAAGTTGTCAATAAAGTAATACTGATAGGGATGAACAAAAAGATGGAGCAATCCAAGGAAGCATGGCCAGAACACTTAGATCATGTGTTATTGGCATACTGCACAACCCCTCAGTTTTACTACAGGAGAATCTCCCTTTCGCCTCTGTTATGGGGTAGACACCATGATTCCCATAGAGATCAGTCACCCTGTACTTGGAGTAGAGCAACCATTCCAGGGCGGATGAAGAAAATGAATTGCTTGACGAGCTCCGTGAAAAAGTACATGTCAGGGAAAAAGAGCTTAAACAAAGAATGGCCAACCATTCCTAGAAGCTTTAACTAAGGAAACTTAGTACTTTAGAGAAACGACATAGGGCTATCAACACCTAGACAAGTAAAGTTAGCCCCAAACTAGGAGGGGCAATATCAAATGGAAGAAGTCCTAGGAAAGGGAGCACATAGGCTAAAGAAAATGAGAGGAATGGAGGTATTGCAAGCTTCGAAAGTGGCTAACCTTTGAAAATTCTACATTGTAAAGCTTGGCAGGAGGGTACTCTTTTCCCAGACTAGGGTTTATCCTCAAGAGAGGTTTACCTGGGGGTTTTTAAGAAGCCTGAACGTTGAACGGTATAGCCCGATTTATTAATGAAATCTTAATATTTCTTCTATTTTTCTTTGCTACTTGTGCGTGCACAGGAAATGATCACCTTCCCAAATAAAGGCTTGAGGCCCAACCAAATGGGTCATAACCCCACCCAAAAGCCATGGCAATAAAAAATGATGCCCAAGAAACGAGCTTGGACGCAAGCTTTGGGTAATCGACAACCAATCACCACTAGATGCCTAACAATTGACGCTGGTTGCTACTGACAGGTGGAAGGAGCTCCAATACTTGACCTCTAGCATCAAAAGGCAAAGAGCTCTGAGTTGCTACTCTTAAGTCACAAAAATGACCTACAACTAAGTTGCTTACACAATTTAGAAATAAATGGCATAAAAATATGAAATAATGATAACGTTAAAACAAGATAAAATAAAAAAAGAAAAAAATAAAATTCAATTTAAAAATTTTATCAATTAAAATACTGGTAGAAAATATTATCCTCAACAACAAAGCGAAAAACTTGTTGCGTTTAATGGTAGCAAGTGCACTAGTCGCTACAAGTAATAATGAGTATTTAAAATCAAGTTGTTGAACCCACAATGATAATATTACACGCTCAAATTTAATTAATAAATTACTAAATCAAATTGTTTATAGATAAGGAAGAGATAAGATTTTATACAATTTAGATAAAATAGCAATTAAATTTAAATAAAAAAATTAAATAAAAGAAAAAGAGAAAAATGAACGCTAGGGTTAATGACTCACCTACTCATGACTTAGGTGGATAAATTCATGCGACTATTGTAATATAGTTGTTAAATAGTTAATTGTTAAATTAATTAATGGTCGAGATCACTAGCCATTAACCTCTCTCGAGGTCAAATAAAGCTCTTATCCTAGATTGTCCCTCTAATCTCTTAGCAATATATAAACATATTCAAAGAATAAACGATTTTGGCCCTCACGAGATCACACAAGTCCGGGTAAACCCTCTCGACGTTTCGATCAACCTATGTTTTCTATACCTATGAGCACCTCTAGCAATCTTTCTCTCGAGTTTCAAGCAAGATATCATAACAATATAATTAATGGCTATTTAATTAATTGTAACTAAGTACAAACATATAAAAATGTTAATAGAAAAATAATAGTAACTAAATGATGACTTATATTAAGAAAGCATCGTCTTAAGAGGTTATATCATCGCTCTACTTAGGGACTTAGTGCATAAGAAGAGAAGAATACAAAAGAAAATACAAGGGAGACATAAGAGAGTGAACCATTGTTGAATTACCAATGAAAGATGACAAGTATGAGGTGCAGAGCTCTTGCATTGCGCCTTGACTGCGACAATCTAGCCTCGGGCTGCCCCTAGGGCTGCCTTTGTCAAAACCCTTGCAATCCTCTTATGGAAGTGACAAAAGTCTTGAAAAACTTATTTGAAATCGTGTTTAAAGAGGAAAAACTATGTCAAACCCTAGCGCAATTGTGCTAGGAGAGAGCAGTGCCTAACGCAATTGCGTTGAGCTTCGTATACGCCAGCGCAATTGCGCTAGTTGAGCACCATTGCGCTGCATACTGGAGTTGAATCTTCTGAGATTTGATTTTGGTTTGTACTTTGTGCTCCAAATCTTGTTTTTATCATATGAAAATATATCTAATCAACTTTGACTTTGGCTTCAAATCTTCTTCTATCTTCTTCAAATTTTCAATGATCCTTTTGACATTTTATTTTTTTGTAAATAAAATAAAAGCCATAAAACCTACAAAATCTAAGTTAAGGTGAATTATCCTATTTTATGCATAAAAATAAGTAAAATATTATAAAAACCTATAAAAAATAATTAAAAATACAAGTTAAGAAAACATTCAAATTAGAGAGTCATTAATCTTCAAAGAAACAACCCCCATTTGCGTGATCATCCAGTGAGACTAAATATAGGACCATTGCTTCCACCACCAGTGAACTTTTGTGGCTTCAAGACCTCCTCAAGGAACTATGCACTCCCTCGATCAAATCTCCCACTCTCTTCTCTGACAATATTAGTGCCTCTTATTTATGTGCTAATCCTATTTTACAGACACGGATGAAACATTTGGTTATTGATTATCATTTTGTTTGGGATTTGGTTGCTAACAAGGAGCTTCATATCTCTCATGTACCTACAAGCCACCAGCTTACCGATTTACTCACCAAGCCATTGTCTCACTCTAAAGATTCCTCTCTCATGGTCAAGATTGGCGTTCAATGTCCCTCCTCCATCTTGCTATCAATCAGCACAAGGATCATGCTCCCGATCAATGCAAAGATCATTCCACTCCATCATAATCATTTTTGTAAGAGTTACATCTAGGATAATAATGTATATTTAATTCATATATTTTGTAATTAGTTCTAGCCGTAGTAATCTCTTTATATATACGTGTTGTGCACTACCAAAGAGATCAATGCAATATTCATACCTTTACAGCGTGGATTCTATAGAAAATGAACATTTTGTGGGTAGACTCGATGACGATCTTATGAATTAGGATAGCCTTTGACCTAACTTAAATCCAAACTAACGTTATTCTCTCTCTATCATTATGAACTTCATCCGTGGCCAATTTTTTAGCTTTTCATATTTGCTCTTCTTTGCCGAAGTGATTACAGCTTATTCTCATTTTTTAGTTGTATGTTCTTTCTTCTCTTAAGCTGGAGATATGCATCTTCTAGTATGCAGGGGTATTAGCCTATATGGATGATAGTGAAAATTAGTTAATTAGAGTTATTGATATTTGGTTAAGATTAGTTAATAATTATAATAATTATAAGTTATAAGGTTGTCCTTAAAAATGAGATCAAATGGATAATGGATCATCATATTCATTGGGATGTGAAGATACGTTACGAATAATATATTGTCATGTGATGTGTTTCCTGAGGTGTCAATTTGTTCTATTGTTTGTAATTATCTCAACTTAAGTAGAATATCCATTCATTAATTTGGAGCATGAGAGATGGAGTGCAGTTAACATATATATAACATTTTCGACAATGACAATATTGTAGGGCACTAGAATGCTTATCCCTTCACATCGATAACATTATGGCTTGTTATCTGAAAAGAGGAGATTGTTCGATCTTATCGACCTTTGCAGCTGTAGTTGAGACAGTTTCATAATATAATTAATAACCAAAAGTTGGCATGTTGTGTAAACAATACTCATGCCTTACACTATCGATCATGAATCAAGGGGAAATTAATAATATCTTGATAAATTTAATCACATGCTATATGCACGAACGATTAATTAAAAAAATGTTTAATTTCAGGAAATATCTCGAAAAGACGACAGCAGCAGGCTCCAAATGACTGGTCTTTGATTTAATTTGTTTAATTAAAGCGGAATAAGTGCCACTTTGAAATATGAATTGAAAAATATGTAATGCAATTCTATTGTTGCTAGTGAGTGACATGGATCATGATTGCGTTTATCGCTTTGAAATGTTATGCCTTCCGAGTCTTTCTCTGCTAAGAGAATAAAGCACACAGTAGTGCCCACTTTGTTAAATTATTATATTTAGAGTTGTATTTTTTGAACTCATTTTATTTGGGACATTAATTTATAAGTCATTTCCTATTAGATAATATTTTAATCAAATATAAGTTTTATTGAGATTCATCAAATAGTAGATGTAGTGTGAATTGACACAGTGTGTCAAATAAAATGTACAATGTAACATTGTTGAACAATTATATTTGGGGAAATATTCATTTTAATTCATGAAAGTGTAACTCCAAGTTGCTTTGGTCATTGAAATTTAAAATTGGACATTTTAATCATTTAAGTTGTAAGTTGTAGGAAATTAGTCCAGTATTCATTATTATTATTGTATTGTCATATTTTCATTAATTTTTTGCATTAAATGAGAATGTGATAACACTAGAGGCTGTGTGGCAGTACTAAAAGTTCAAATATGACTATGATGACACTTGAAGCTACAAATCTTAATTGTTATTGCAATTTCATTACCAATATATAACTACTGTGACGACCTCATTTGGAGTTTTAAGTGCAACTACAATTTATTTGTTGTTACTGTTTCTTTTTATGTGATAAATCAACGAAAATGTGATAATATAGTAATGATAGATAGATTAATTTGATCTAAAACTTATAATTTTAAAAATTAAAAAATCAAATTTTAAATTTCCAGAATCAAAATAACTAGTGTTTTTTTAATTCAATACTTAAGTCGACAGAAGCATGCTTTTAAGCATGAAATGACAAAGAAAACTTATAAGTTGTGGTAGCGAGCCAAGTTCAACTGATCTTGTGAGAAGATTGATTGATTTAACAATAATGCTACATGTACACCCATATTCCATACCCCATACATACACTCGTATTGGAATACTAGGGGCTCCCCAAAATAATCGTCTTCTCCACTCTCTCTCCCACTCTTACCCACTAGGCCGTGAATGCACGCTTCTTGCTTCGTGAATGCGCGTGAATGCACCAATAATGTTTGCGCATAAGCCCATTTAATGTTTGTGCATACGCCCATTTAAAGTTTGCACACTTCTATAATACAACAGATTCTGCATTTTTATGCATTTGTGACAAACACATAATGCTTATATCACACCATCTAATGTTTATTCATGATAATATGTAAAAAAATTGTGTCAAAATGTTTATAATATTTATGGATTAATTGTTGAAAGGTTAAGAATGTGCCAAAATGCACATCCTCTTCCTCAACAAAGACAGAACCTGGGGCTTATGGATAATGTTTGCGTATAAGCCCATTTAATGTTTGCGCATACGCCAATTTAAAGTTTGCACATTCAATTTTCTGTCATGTGCATGTCAGTGATGAATGTGCATTAGAACGTATAAAGCTTCTGTACATTAAAATTTCACAGAGACGTCAAAGAACAAAACTCTCCATGGAAATCAAAGAAAAAAAGTATGAAAACGATGATGGCGATGATGATAAACATAACAAAAAATTGAATGACGATAATGAGAGGATAATCAAAGAAAGGATGACGGTGATGATAATCAAAGAAAGAATGACGATGATGAGAGGATGGGAGAATGACGAGGATGACGATGATAAACATAACATAACAAGGATGAGAGGTTGAAGACGATGAGTGAAAATGATGACAAGAACGAGTTTGGGATTGGGGCGCGCGCGCGTTGTGTATAATTATATGTTATACGTATAATGATAATTAATTGCGTATAAACTCGTATAAAACAGTGGTGTATGTATGAGGGTATGCTTCTGTGGTGTACACAGAGCATTTCTGTTGATCGGATAATGAAAAACTTGTATCAACTTCTTTAATAGAAAAAAATTTAAGATTTAGTTTTATACATTTATTTTAAGTAATTTTTTAATTAAATAATGACACGTGTTATATTTTTTTTTATTTTAAATTACTTATTTTAAAAAAGTTGTTCACATAACTTTATTTGAATGGAGTAATGAATGTAATGGATATAAGAAATTTGGCTTAAGTCTTGTTTTTCTTTAATATCATTTTATTCATTTATCTAATTAAAAAATAATATGTATACATTTTTATTGAAAAAAGTATATGCTTTTAAATTTTAAATTAATTTTTTTTTAAAAAAAATTCAACCCATGTCATTCTTTAATTGAATAAATAAATAAAATAAACCTAAAGAACTCTATACACTTAATATCTATTTTTGTTGTGATTTGGTAGGTGAAGAAATACATAATTTAATTTACTTTTTGAAAGGAAGACAATCAAAACGCAGGAGGTAGACAATGACACAATTTCGAGCTAGGCAATGGTCAAGGGATGAATATATTGTCTTTCACTTGCTAATACTAAGTGATATCATATGAGAATTTTGAACGAATTTTAGAGAACGAGGTTGTTGTCTATGTGCCTTGATTCAAGGATGTTATATTGTGTTGATTAGCTTTAGTCAAACTAATAGTTATGTGACAATTCGAATTTGGAGTAATTTTAGAATAATTTTTGTTTCAGGAATCAAATTGAAGTCAAATCCTTAGGTATGAGATATTAAGCAATTGTATTATGTTTTAGTGTACTTCCTTTTCGATTACTTTTGGTTGCACTATGATTAAAAATCTACTTTTAAAGGATTGATTTTCATTTATCACAATCCGAAAAAAGAAACTTTCACTTATTGATTAAGAATATGTAGGGAAAAGTTGGATCTGAAATGAAACTGTCCTACAAACTTTTGTATCATTGGTGGGTGCACATTATTATTAACCATCATTAATATAATAATAGCAATTTTCTTAGAAAGCCTTTACAATTGCACCCAAATAGCCTTCACTATTTGATTATGTTTAGGTGATGATTATGTTGCCTAGGTTCCTGGCCATGATGACTCCTTTTCTATTAAACCTGCTTATTCTACTCTATCGGGTAAGGATCCTATACACATCAAAGACCCCCTCTTCAAGTTAATTTGGAAGTGGAAGGGAGTTGAGAGGGTGAAGTCCTTCCTTTACCTGGTTTCCAGAGAAGCTTTACTGACTAATGTGAATCGAGTGGGTTGTCATCTCTCTTTGGATAGCTTATGTCCTCGATGCTCTAGTCAGGATACAGAGACCACTCTTCATGCCATTCGAGATTGTGAGGTAATATCGAGATTTTGGAAGAGGTTATTGCATCCCTCTTGTTGGTATAATTTCTTCAGCGCATCCCTGCATACATGGCTTAGAGAAAATCTGAAGCTAGGCCATCGTTTTGGTTGGTACGGTGACCAAGAATGGCGCCCGATGTTTGGTTTAGCCCTTGATTATCTTTGGTACGTTCGTAATGATTTTATTTTTAATAACTCTTCCTCTAGTATTGGTGATCTTTGGTTTTCTTTTGGTCTGAGGTTTAAGCATTATTCTCTTCCGGTTGATATTTATTCTTCTCTATCTCTTCCAACTCGGAGGAACATCTAGTTTGTTGGCACTTTCCTTCACCTGGATGTGTGGTAGCAAATTGTGATGGTTCGGTGCTTAGCTTTGGCAGTGCAGGATGCGGGGGTCTGATTAGAGATGAATCAGAAAGTTTTGTTAAAGGCTTCTCGATCAAATTGGGTTTGACATCCATTACCATATATAGCCGAGTTGTGGGGCATTTTACATGTGCTAAACATTGCTTGGCATGGTGGTTTTTAACAAGAGGGAGTTGATTGCGACTCACAAAGTGCTATTAAGCTTATCCAGAATTGTCATAATCGCTTACACCCAGCTGCCTCGATTATATCTCGGATTCGCGAACTTTTATCAAGGAGTTGGGTGGTGCATCTTCAACATGTCTTCGGGGAGTCCAACCGAGTTGCTGATTGTCTTGCCAATCTGAGTCACAACTTTGATAACTTTGAGATCGCTTATTTTGATGTGGCCCTGGCGGCTCCTCGCACATTACTTTTGAATGATCTGATTCAAATCGTGTGGCCTCGTGGAGGCTAGTTCTTATTGTTTTCCTTTTGGGCTTTAGCCCCTTTGTCTAACAAAAAGAGATGAAGTTGTATATATCTTTCAAATATAACATGAACTTATTTTTAATAAGCAATATTAATTACTTTTGACTAATAAAAATAACATGGATTTAATTATTTGAAAAAAAAAGAGAGAAAAAATGAACAATTTCATAAATTTTACACAGAAAATGGCATACGAATTATTACCCAAATATTACTTTTTGGTTTAGTAAAATGATTATTAGTACATTAAAAATATAAAATATCAGATTATATCATACATGTATGAAAAATAATTATGACGATTATGACGAATCAATAACTTAATTTTTATTTTGCAACATTTTGTACATTAACATAGATAGACGCAATCTTGCTGTCATTTCAAGTCACGCTCATGTTTTAATTGTTTCTGCATANGTTATTTTAATAATGTAAAATCTAATATATTGTTGTGATATATAAAACAATTGTATTGTCAATTATATAACGTAGGGGTGAACACGGGTCATACCCAACCCGTCGACCCGCCAAATCCGACCCAATCCGACCCAGACGGGTCGGATTTGGCGGGTCAGCGGGTTGGCGGGTCGGACCCGAACGATCCGCTTAAGCAGACGGGTCGAGTCTCGGATTCGAAATCCCAAACCCGACCCGACCCGCGACCCGCATAGGCATGATTCTCTTACCCTTTCACTCTGTCTCATCCACTCACTTTCACTCTCTGTCTCACCCCGCAGCCACCAACGCCACCCCGCAGCCACCCCCCCGCGACCCAGCAGCCACCCCGCCACCCCCTCGCGACCACGAATCTGCAACCCCGCAGCCACCCCGCAACCCCTAATCTGCAACCCCGCAACCCCGCAGCCGCCACGCAACCCCGCAACCCCCCAACGGCGCAACCCCGCAATGGCGCAACCCCGAATCCGCAACCCCTGCAACCCCGCAGCCGCCACGCAACCCCGCAGCCACCCCGCAACGGCGCAACCCCGAATCTGCAACCCCGCAACCCGCAGCCGCCACGCAACCCCGCAGCCTCCAACGCGACCCCACCCACGACGCTCCCGCGACCTCCACCCGCGAGCCACCCCTAATTTAACCCTAATTTTCTGTTTGCTCTGTGTGTGTGAGAGAGAGAGAGATTGTGTGTGTGTGTCTCTGTGTGTGTGTGTGTGTTTTGAGGGGGTGGTAGTGGGCTGCTAGGCTGGTGGGCTGGGGTAGTGGGCTGCTAGGCTGGTGGGCTGGGTAAGAAAGAGTTAAAAAAAAAAAAAA
>QANU01112879.1:243729-278134 GCA_003254905.1 Nissolia schottii
TACTCTCCGACACATATATCATTTTAAATAATTAGCTCATATACTATTTAATATTTGTATTCGCAACTTACTCGTACATTTGCACGAGTTTTAAAAATCTAATGGCTTAGCGCCCATAGTTTCCAATGAATATGACGACTTCTCCATAGCATCTTGGACACGTTTAATTTTTTTCCTTCAATGCATTTTCTATTAAATTTATTGTGGCTATATAGAGAGTTCTTATGCTATGTGGGTAGGGGTGTCAAAACGGGCGGACCCGGCCCGTTTAAGCCCGCCCGTTAAGGCCCGGACTGTTAAGGCTCGCGGGCCTAAACGGGCTGGGCCAAAAATATGCATGTTTTTCAAGTCTGGCTCGTTTATGGTCGGTCCGCGGGCCTAAACGGACCGCCCGTTAGCCCATTTATTTTTTAAAAAATATTAAAAAATTCAAAAAAGTTCAATAAAGTTCAAAAAAATTCAAAAAAAATAATTTAAAAATAATTTTTAAAAAATTCACGGGTAAACGGGCCAGCCCGTGGGCCAAACGGGCCGGGCCTAAACGGATCGGGCTTAAACGGACCGGTCCAATTTTTTTTCAAATTTTTGCGGGCTTATTTTTTGCATGTAAAGCCCGTCCATTTAACCGGATAAACGGGCCGGGTAAACGGGCCAGACCCATTTTGACAGCCCTATATGTGGGGGTGCACTTCAGTGGGTCTTTCTTTTAATTATACTTTAGTGGGCCCCTTACTTATCAGCCATGAAAAGGTCATTGAGCAAATTACCGAAATTAAGAAAAGAAAGATGATTGAGTGTCTTATTTATATTCTACATAATTACATTTAAAGCATACATAAAATTAGGGCATGTTTGACATATTAACTGTATAGGTCCTACATAATGATTTTATTAAAACGTATTATATAAGTTTATTCGCTAAAGTAATTCTTTTTATACGTTAAAATGATAGATAATTTAATTCATCTAAGAGAAACAACGTAAGGTCTGATTAATTTTTAATGTATAAGGTCACTTTTAATATTTATGATTTTATTTAATAAAATAAAAATAAATAAGATAAAAGTGATAAAAATATTGAACAATTATAAATTAATAAAAAAGTAATGATAATAAATATTATATTAAATCATAAATAACATAAAATATTTAATTTGTTAATTAATAAAATAAAATTATAATATTATTTATTAATAAATATATATTTTAAATGTATAAGATTTAATCTAAAAATTAGTTTTCAAGAATATGAAAAATTATTAAATATTAATATACTTAGTCATATTTTTTTTGCTAATATTTAAATATATTCAATCTATATATATATATATATATATATATATATATATATATAATTCTACATATTAAAAATAAAAAAATTAAAATAATGGTAAACAATAAATATTTTAGTATTAAAATTTAATTTATTACCAAAAAGTTAAGAAAATTATTATTTTAATTTAATTTCACTTCTATATAATATTTTTTTAAATTAAATTTAAGGCAAAGTGACATTTTTTTATCTCCTACATTTATCTAATTTACTAATTTGATCCCCCTAAGTGTTTTTTAAATCAATTTGGACTTCTATGTTTCAAATTACTATCAATTTGATCTTTTACTATTTTTTTTAATCAATTTGATCCATTATATTTCAAGGCGCTGACGTGAGGTGTTGATAACAATTTTAAATACAGGACCAAATTGATTAAAAATGACTTAGGAGATCAACTTGGTAGCATAAGGGATTAAAAAAGTTTATTTTTCCTAAATTTAATTGATTAAAAAATCATTATTTTATAAATTAAAATTTTGAATAGTAAAAATTAGAAATATTGATAATAAATATAATTAATAATAATAACAACATTATTTCAAATTTATATTTAATTAATTTACAAAATTTATTAATTTATAATTTTTTAATTATTATCAAATATTTTTATTAAATACCGTATAATATTAAAAACATACCAAACCTTATGCTATGATGCATTATCTTATCATACATACCGAACAAGACCTTATCTTATCTCAATTTTTGGGTGAGAGAGCACAAGAAATACACAATTTCTTTACCAGAATTATTTCGTTTCATGTATAAACCACATAAAACCTATGTATACCCCTAAAATTAGATAGTAAAAATTAGGCACGATCTGCCTACTTAAGAAAAAAGGCCCCATAGCTGGATGCTTTCATTTGTTGTCGACAATAAGTGGCGTATGGTCCCAAAATGTAGCTCGAAAAATGTTTTAGGCTTAGCTGTAGTTTTCATTATTAGCTTCAAAGGGCTATAATCACCACCAAGACTCAAAAAAACATTGGTTCCAAGATTATTTAGATTTCGGCCCAAGCCCTCGTGGCATTACACGTGGCACATTACACCATTGACTCATTCATATGCCTAATTTGCAACTTCACGCTCTAGATACCTTCAATCCTGGGCATGAGAGAGTGTGTCAAGTCTTATGTTGATAATAGTGGGTTGAGTTCGACTAGTTCAATTATAAGACAAACTCGGCTACATCAGGGCACAATCAAGATCCTAATGAACCATATGATATATTGTCATATTCTGCATTAATTACACGTGAAAATCACATCACGGTGGATCCCGGAGAAGGAGGTGACACAGCAAAAAATGTAGTGTTCGTTGTCCAATCAAATATGGGCTTAAAGAAACAAATGGTCCTCAGCAACGAAAGCTACAAGAGGAATGCAAATTGCATCATACATACCAATTGCTTGAAAGATCCTGCTTTCAAGGTCATTGTTCAACACTATGACAACTTTGATATCATGTCTCATGATTCTGTTTCTAAGTTTGTGTCACCGCACAGAATTTAAGTTGATGATAATTGTGGTATATGATGAGCATCGATTTTCAGTATTGAGGTGTCATGGCTCAAAACACACCCACGTAGGGGTCAAAAGATTATTAATACCAATAATTTATGTGGAAGAAACAATAGCAAATAAATTAAAATCAGGTACAAACTGCTGGACACAAAAAAAGGGTCATGTAATGGAATTGCAAAACAGACTGAAAAATAAAGGGAAGAAGATTTTAACCATTTTTGCAGCAATTGGAGATTCATAATATACAGAAGCTGGTAGCTAACAGTTGGCAATTCAGAATTGTACTAACTGACATTTAATGAGAGTAAAACATATAGATACAAGTTACAACAAAAGTATTTGGATTTTTAATTTAGATACAACAAATATTGTTTTACTTTTGATACACGGTTATCCAATCATGTGCTGTTAACTCATTACATATGATTGACTACCACAACTACTATATAGAAAGTTTTTGGAGAAATATTCACAAAGGTCCTTGAACTTTTCTGCGTTGCCCACACAGTTCCTGAACAAAAAAAAAAAGCCCCTTGTAGATCCTGAACTTTTTCGCCGTTTCCCCTCTTTTGCCCTTTGTTTATTTGCGACGTCACGATAACACATTTGGCCGTTAACTCGCCCTCTCTTCCTTACTTCCCAATCCTTCATGGTAGCTGCAACTTACTACCATCTTCCATTGTCATCTTATTTCCTTTGCCAAACCCATTTCACACTCTCACTCACCTTCGTTGTTCACTGTCTACCCCAACCCTCTCCTCTCCATTGAAATCTCCATCATCATGCACTCACCGTCACCCAACAAGAGGCTGAAAAGCATGTCCCCAAATCTATGAGGCCAGCACCATGATGAAAATTGCCCCCTTACTTCTCCTGCTTTTGTTCTCTTCTTCTCCTCTTTTAATTTTTCCCCTTTTAATAGATTTGGTCTCTACAAATTGGAGAATTGTTGATTTAGGGTTTATAATGATTTTATTTTTGTTGATTCAATGATTTAGGTTTCAGAATGGTATTAGGGTTGTAATTTGGGGATTTGCTGATTAAGTGGCATTATTTGTTGTGATTTATTCAACAATTATTCACAATTTAAGTTTTAAATTGGCTCTACTATAATTTCTATTGAATTGTAAATTGCTAACGGTAAGTAATGATTAGGGATTTTTGGTGGAGGAAATAAGATGGCAATGAAAGATAGTAACAAATTGCAGCTGCCATGGAAGATGGGAAAGTGACGAAGAGAGGCCAACTTAACGATTGTGAGTCACAAACAGATAAAAGAATGAACAGGAAAATAGCAAAAAGGTTCAGGGATCTATGTAGATTTTTTTTTTTTTGTTCAAAAACTTACATGAGCAATGCATAAAATTTGAGGGACTTATGTGGACATTCCCCCAAAGTCTTTTAACTCTTGTAGTGACGTGACAACCCTTGGATGATAATGTAACAAAGTTTACACAGAAAGTGTATGAAATTTAAACTCTCAGCTTATAGCCTAATAGTAATCTTTTTTCAAATAAGCGCACCGGCAAATCCAGCAGAACTTTTATTTCCATAATTTAAGAGTCAGAAAGAAAGGCTTTCTGGTTAACTCCTGTTGAGTCCTTGCAGGCATGCAATGCAGTGCATATATCTGCGGTCTCCAGGAACTTCTCTGCATTGAAAAAAAATATTGGTCCATACTCCAAAACCATCTTCTTGCACTGCAAACAAAATTGAAATATTACCGCAAAAAAATCTTAGTCAATTGATGAAAATATAAAATTTGATTAGGAAAATTATGTCCTTGTACACTTCCTATATAGCACTTCAAAATTTCTTAGCCGCGAATGGGTGTTTGCCTAGTCAGATAGTAGTTCTTATCTAGGGGTTGGGATATCCTTCTTTATAGAAGAAATTCTGGCATGAATATTATCAACCATTGATTTTTTGTGTTTTATATATTTTTTAAACACTACATATTAAAATGAATGATTGATGATGTTTTTGGAGTATGCATTAAATGTGTTACAAAAGTACGCAACAATTTCTCTCCTTATAGTATCCGAAGATAATTGCAGTAGTAAAAAAGAGAAAGATGGGGCATTCAATAAGGTGGGGGGTAAACAAGAAAGATGGCATTGGGCCATGAATTAGGTGTTTGCCTTGGCCCTAGCCCCACGATGACAGGGGCTTTAAGGGGTTTGGGCTTAAAATCATGGGGCTGAAAACAGGGGGCCCGAGGGTTGGCCCTTTAGTTTGGGGGGGGGGGCTTTTTAGACACTCTAAAGAAGGGATTTTTCATATTCTTTCTTACCTTTTCCGCATACTTCTCCACCGAACTGCACACCTTCATTAGTGTCTCAATTATCTCCACCTGACATTTTAAAATAAATGGTTAGTTGTTCCAAAACCGTTTATCCAAACATTCATTTGCCACATCCAAAACAATATTCAAATTCCTTTGCCAGCTCCAAACAAACATTTTCAATCTGTACAAGTAATTGAAATATGCAACAACAATTAAAGTTGTGGTAGATGATTAAACTTCAAAATATAGAGAAACTGTGACAAAATAAAAATTCCACATTTTCGCACGTCATTGGAGTAGCGGCCCGGCGAAACTACTTACTTACCTCGGTGTCAGGATCTCTCAACTTAGCCAATAGCGCCGAAATGGTGTCTTCACAAAACTCGCAGCTATTTTCTTGAACTTGTATTGAAATGCGTGCAATTTGATGACAGAGGTTGACCTTGCTGCAGAATTCTCCAGGCTGAACCGTAGCTATTTCTAGGAAGAATAGAGGAGCATAATAGTCCACCAAAGCGATGCACTGTGCGATACAGAGGAAAAAGGAGATTAATATAGATTGAACCAAAACACAAGAGAACCAAAAAGATGACCAACCTTCTTCTTGAAAGAGAGAAGCTGGCTGCAGGTATTGTGAAGGATATCAATGATCTCAGTCTGGGTCTTGTTCTCATTCAGATAATCGAGCGCCTTGGAAGTATATTCTTGGCAAAGTGCACACACATCTGGCTTTCTGCTCGATTCTGCGTTTCGAAAAAAAATATGCCAATAACATGACTCGCTCGAGCTACGTTTGTGCTTCAAACTACAGTTAACAGAAGTTTAAAGAATTCCATTTGCTTCAGTGCATTGGAGTGGACACAATGTCACCTCTAGTTCTAAACTTAAGAACAATGCCTCTACTCAAAATGAAGAAGGCTACTGAAAAAATTGAAACTCACTAGTGGAGTTTAGAGGAACAAACGCCGTGCTGATGTTAGAACAGGTTCTTCATCAGTATCATCAAAGTGGTCGGAGGAATTAAACAAACCATGCTTGATGAAAACATGTTTTTAGTATACAACCAGAAATAAATTTCAGATTTAGGACGAATACTAAGGCAACACACTGCACCTATGAAAACATTGTCAAAGAATAGATCTCACTAACATTAGAAATCTGCTTCTGTTCCAATATCTATTATCTTCATTTGATGTGAATTGTGATATATCTCTCATGTCTTCGCCCCCAACCTGGTTTCCTCATTGCTAACACCAATCTCTCAATTCCCTATTACTCCAACACTCCATCCCATTCGTTTGTCACACTGTTTTTTTCTTATACTACACCCCCTCACATTTTCAGGCAGACTTCACGACCCCTCTGATCCTCTCTCTCTCTTACGTGCAAGAGGAGGAGAGGGAGCTGTGAAATCCCGTAATAATGGGCTAAAGGGGTCGTGAAGTACGCTGAGTTTGAAAATACGAGGGACATAATGAAAAGAAAAAAAAAACCCTTAATAACAAATTTCGTCTAACTCTGATATCAAATAGAGTTGTGCCAGTGTAATTTCATTAAACCTCAAAGGAGGTCAATGTAATTTACACTAAAATCTAAGAATAACCTGCCCACTCCTTCAATTTTGCACTTCCACATATATTGAATCTGTCTTCCTCATTAAGCAGGATACTAAAAAGCAAAGAAAGTCAAGAACAATATCAGTCAGAAACGTTACCAGAAGTTGCAGAGTTTGCAGCACTAATAATACTCCAATGATCATCAGGGTTTGCCAATTCCCTTGCAGCACAAGCCCACGCAGAACCCAACATAACAAGAAACAAGAGCCCCATTCTCTCTTCCATGATTCCTATAACATGCACACATACGCACGCACCCAAAATTGTTAACTTCCATCATAGAAAAAAAAAAAAAAAAACTAGAAATTGATGATAAAAACTTACTAGGCCATTAAATGGACAAACATTAAGACAGAGAGGCCTAATATTCCTAATATGATTCCAATTTCAATATGCTATCAATTAAATGTAATTTATAAACTAATTTACTAATTACACACTAAATCAAATTAGATATCAACATCCTTACCCCTTGTTCCTCAGAATTAAATTATTTTTTTTAATCAAATGTTTAAGACCATAGTTTTCTTTTAATGTTGTCAATCTCTGTAACCACCTTATGGCACTTCGAATAGGTACATGAACCGGCCCTAATTACCGGAATTGATATATATAATATATAATCAAGCCCAGATTTCATTCTCTCAGTTTTTCTCACTATCGCAACATACAAAACAGAAATTAAAAATAAAGAAAGAAAGAAAGGAAGGAAGAAAGAAAAGTATAATTCTAGTTTGGGAACAACGTTGTGTCATCAACACCCAACATGGATAACCATTTTACCTATTGTTCAAACGGGAAATAAAGGAAGCAGAAAACTGAATTTGGCTAAACTATGATTGTAGAAAACAGAAACTGAAATATTTCCCGGATACAAGTACAAATAATAAGGGACGAAGAGAATAAAGAAAGATTACCTTTTTTTATTGAGAAAAGAAAAATGAATGTGGAGAAGAAGAGTGGACAGCGTGGTGGTAGTGATTTTCCGTCCTAAGTAGCACTTTAAAGAGAGTTTCGTGTTGGTTTGGTCATGGAATGGTTGGTACTTTCACTTTGGGTTATCTTCACTTTCCGTTGGGTTGCCTTTGTTTTGTTTCTTCAACTTCAAGTTGGAACTTGAGAAATGATTCGGTGTGGGAAGTTCTATGGAGGGGGGATCTGTGTGCCTCACGCCTTATCGTGACATGGCAGAATCATGAAGGGCTTCTAGCTTTTTATGAGCGAATCAAGGGCCTTCAAAATTTGCAAGATATTGTGATAGAAAAATCTGCTAGATGTTTCGATGAGACAAGGGAATGGAATATTTGTGAAATACTATAAGAATAAAAAAGTGTCCTCTCTAAATAAATAAATAACAATAAATAAAGGATTAAACTAACAAATGTCCTTATATTTGTTAAAAAACTTAAAATAGAATTATGTTTGATATAAGGCAGCAGTAATCTGACTTTTAAATTATCTAATAATTTACATTATTTTATTTAATGCAACATAATTAGTGGTAATCTGAATTGTTTAGGTAATCTACATTACATTGAAAGTGGTATAAATAATAATTAATTAATTAATAATTAATAGCTACAAAATAATAATGAAAATACTAATACTAATAATAATCATAAAATAATAATAATATTAACAAAAATAATAACAATAATAACAGTAATAATACATAAATAAATAATGAATATTACATCATAATCTTTTTTATATACCGAATATTGTAATGTAAATTCTAGTTACATGGCTTATGTATACGAAACACATCAATGTAACACTACCAACAACTTAACAAGTAATAATCATTTTAAAAGGTAATTCAAATTACATGATAATCTTGGTGGTAATATATCAAATGCCCCCTAAGGTTTCTAATACTTTGAATGCATTGAACACTTTGCATTTTTGTTTTTCTAATACAAATTTATTTCTTATGGATTGGTTAAAAAGTGTCTTAAATTCAACAAAACTCATAAATAAATAAATTAAAGGAAAGTGAAAAAGAAAGAGAAGAATCTTCACTCTTCTTATCAGCACTCTCGGGGCCAAAAGAATCACACTTGCTCCAATCAGTCGTTAATGTCAGGAACCAAATGTTTCTTTTTTGTTTGTATAATATAATATGCAATAAACTATATAATTTGATGTTTTGTGTAATTAGAAATATCAATATGCATTTGTATCTTTGAAGCTCGGAGGGATTAGTTTTGCTGCTTAAGAGCTTCTACTCTCGAGTAGGATTTTCTAAAATAAATGATACTGAAGTTCTAGACAAACAAAATGAAAAATTTAATCCACATTAATAGATTACAGGTCATTTGGTCCATGAGTTATGAGTGATTGGTATCTGAAAATTAAAATTTTCAGTTGATAAACACTTTTATTTCTGTAAAAAACAAAAAAAGTGTTTATGCGAAGAATAAATTTAAAGGTTAAATATGTTTTTAGTCTCTCATAAATTTTAAATGTTGCGTTTTACTCCTCATAAATTTTTTTTTACTATAAATCTTCCATCATAATTTTTTTAGTAAGGTTTTAGTTTCGCCCGTATTGTTAAACTATTAACTGGAAACATATCAGTTAACTTGGTAACATGACAGGTCACGTGTCATGCACCTGATACACTTCACCCAATTATTGTTTTCTTTGTTTACTCTCACACTCCTCCGACCGTTTGTTTTCTTCTTTTTCTTCTTCTCTACAACTTTGTGAGTTGCCGTCCTCGCCGTTGCTAGCGAAATGACCTTCACGCTCCCTCACTTGCTTCTCTCCTCCCCCTCTCTCTCACATCGTTACCATGTGGCCAAGTTAACTCTCACATCAACAGAACATGATGGGATAGACTAAAACCTTACAATTTTTTTAGGTACGAGTTTTAGTAAAAAAATCTATGAAGGATAAAACATAAAATTCAAAATTTATGAGAGATGAAACATATTCAACCCTCAATTTAAGCATATTTTAGTTATTTTTTTTAATACATTTACACAAAGGAAAAAAAATGTCTTTAAAAAGACTATGTCCATAAAATCTGCACTCAACATCAGTTGAAATGCCTGAGATGGTTCCCCAATAATCGCAAAAAGATCTTTGCTAGAGCCCTCCTTGATCATGAAATTCGCACAAGTGTTAATCTCACGAACGACATGAGACATGTTGAGTTGCTAATCTCCTGTCCATCACTCTCTAATCTCTAATCTTCGTGATCACGGCACCAAAGATATTTTAGTACAGAAAAAGCAAAAAGAATTTATGAAAGAAACAAACCAATAATCACCGTAGGAAACTTCATTCAATCTGACAAATAATGAAATTGGAGGTATAAACGGACAATCTACCAAACTTGGTCCCTTCAAAGCAAAGCACTCGCTAGTCGCTTCTACCCTTAGAAAATTGGTGAAGGGAAAGATTTTCATAATCAGTACCGTTATGGTGTAATGTACAAAGTAATGAGCATGGCATAGCTAAATAAGAAGTCTATTGTCACGGACTCTAAAATTATAGTTAACCGTATTCACCATCTCTATAAAAAAGAAAGATAAGGAAAGATAATTGTTGTTTGTAACAATTAATCAGTTCCCACACACGACGTCAATGTTACAGATAAAGTGGACAATTTCAAGATGTTGCCAATAACTTGGATCTCGGATTGGTTCCGATAGCTTAAAGGTACTGAACATGACAATGGATGGTGGTTGACAACCTTGGATGACCATGGAAGTACCTGCAAAAAACACTTCGATACCCAAGTCAGTTTTTGAGTAAAATATGGGGTGAATAATATTTAGATCTTATGTACTTGAGCATGAGCAAGGTTCCTGCATATATACTGCGAGGGATGGTTGAGATTCTGTCCGTTGAGATACTCTATAACTGTAACCGTTATCTAGGTAGAACATAATTATGCGGTCCATAATTATATATTTATGACGCCGAGTAACGTTTATTCAGGTTATGTGTTTGTCAACGGTTACCTGAGTGATAAATGTTTCATTATTACTTTAGGCTTCCTTGTGACTAGGTTGAGCGTTACATTCTTATGTCATCTCGAGCTTTCTTGTCTGGCTTAATCATCTTGGGTGCATGAGATCTGACGTGCCTTGTTAGGTTAGATTGTAACATAAGCCCTCTAGCCGATATGTGAAGTAAGTCACATGTCAAGTGTGAGAGATAAGCAATTTAAATTTTGATTTTATTAGGTTATCTGATTCTCCGAGAGTTATTATACATTTCTTCTCGAATTGAGATCAACCTTTATAAATTCAAGCCCCGTCTTTTTCACCATATCTTTTAGAAAATTGTGCGACTAACGTGAAAATTTATTTTCATCTCTCTATTGAATATGTCAGACCCTATAACCTTATGATTTGGTTCCCTCTTTTTTCCTGTGTTAGGTATCTATGGCAAGACCACCGCCATAGACTTCGTCGCCTTTTTCATTCTTAAGATGCTAGGAAGTATAATTGGGTAAAGAAAGAGGTGTTGGAGATGAAACCCGACATGAATGGTGCCGCTGTTAATTGTTTCGGCCTGTTGGGAGGGGTTAGAAGAGAAAAAGTATAATTACTTTTGTTGCAAATATTCAATTATTGTGGGTTTGAGCATAAAACGGAAAAAACTAAAAAATGTGTGGCAGAAATGTGATAAAAAAAAGGTTAAAATTTGTGGATTTTGGGAGTACCATGCCATGACCATGGTAGCCTCCACCAATTTATGGATTGTCATTTTAGTCATGGCTAAGCCATGATTGCTTTATATATTAGTTAAGCTATAAAATTATGGTTACATGGTTAGTTGTGTGCAGAAACTGTAATCTACATGAGTTATATGACAAGATTAAGAGCTTGAGATACACTAAGAGCTTTAAACTTAATTGAACTCATACATCTTCATCTCGAATCACCATCTTCATGGTATAAACTTAAGACCTGTTGTCCTTGTTGGAATTTTCCCAGAGACGAACAATAGTGACTCGAAAACACTAATCAAGCTTTGTAGGGGTGACCGCAATAATTTTGTCCACAGTTGGTGCCATTGTGCTCAACAATAATCTTGACAACTTAATATATTATGTGTTTACCTTCCACAGATTAAAGTTTGAACAAGAAGGTTTGGTCTCGAATGAGAAACAACAGTGTAATATTTGGGAGGATGAGGAAGTGTGCTGTAGTTGCAATGGACGATAGTTCTACTTATTAAAGTGTTGTTTAATGCTTGAAAACTAAAGTAGCTGAGGTAGTCATCAAGCCGTGGAATTCAAACTATTCTGACAAATGGTGGAAAAGTGAATAAAATGTTTTTTGAGCTATGGCTTTCTTAACAGCGGTCTAATGGCCTATGCTGATTTTTCTTTTTGTTTACTACAACTTTCTCTACCCAAAAATCAAGTTCTCTTCCATTTGTAAAGTTAAGTTGTAGTGTGAACACATAATCGGTTTGAGGACCTATTTATGAAACACGTGTACCTCCTATTAGTGCTAAAATCTCTGGAAAATTGAAAGTTGTTTGTGAACACAATATTATTATTATACATGGTTAGTATGTTCTTGAGACTTTATAATATGAATAGATAGTACAGCATCCCCCAAAGATAGATGTACCTCAAAAACCATAAAAGGAAGTCTATTGTGATGACATTCATCAGTGACACTATCGATTCTTGTCGAGAATAATCCCAAATTCATTCGCAGATGTCATGCTTCAACAATAAAGTAAGGATCGAATATTATGAGGACAAATTTTCTCCTGCAAAACTTCAGTAGTAATGCCAATGATGTAAAGACTTTGTTACTCTGGCTTATAATAGAAATGTGTACAAATATAAACAAGAGTAATTAAAACTTAAAACAGAAGGCAAATGAAAATTATAATACCAGTTTGCAGGAGGTTAAGAATTTCATATGAATAATCTCTACACTACTAGCATAGGAAGAAAGAAGAAGGTGCATAATCACTATACAAGCAGGTGCTGCAACTGAAATGGTGCAACCAACAAATAAGATTAAGATCAAGACCAAGATGAGATTAGAATCCATCTATTTTGTAGCTTCTGCTAGATGGAAGAGCAACTTGATCAAACAATCCATCACCTCAAATTCAGTGTTGGCTTCTCCTTCTTCCTTTTCTGTTTTGACAAAAGGAGGGAGAGACGAGCGAACCCAAATTTCTTCCTCTTCGAAGAAAACTGCCTCTGGCCATTTTCTTTCTCGGCTTGCCCATCAGAGGGTAGATCGGAGTTTTGTCTGCCGAGCATCTGACCGAGCGACACCTTGCTTGGAGCCTTGCTTTTCACCAAGCTTCCTTCTTCGGGTGTTCCGGCTTCAAGCTCTTGCGGTGGAAACATCTCCTTGCTCAGTATTTGTCCAATTGATAGCGTCGGTTTAAGGACCGGCTCGGTTTCATCATTTACAAGATTCAGTCCATTCACATCGAGTAACAGAGAATCTCTCCGGCGGTGATATGGATAAGAAGTCTTAAACTTGGTAGAGAAGTGTATAGACGAACGCCTTCTGTAACTCTCAGACTGCCACTTCCTTAAAGCCTCCTCGAATGCGAGCTTCCCTATATTTGCGGCCTCTACCCTTTGCAGAGCTTCATCAAGGGCCTTCTTGCCAGTTTCCACTTCTCGCATAGCTTCCTCTGCTTGTATTAGAATATCCAGTTTACATAAATTTGCTTCATCAACTTTAAGCATAGCATCGGCGACTCTCTTCTTGGATTGTTCCTCAGCATCTCGAGCTTTACAGATTAGATCAGTATACTCTTTGATTGAAAGAGTAACTGCATCATGCTTTTGCGTACAATTTCCTTGTGAACTCGCATGATTAGATAAAGCATTAATTTCTGCAAGCGCGGCAGCTTCCGAGGCTCTAGCAGCTTCCTTCATTTTTCTGGCAGCAACCAATTTTATTTCTGCAGATGCTATCATAATTTTCGTCTGCTCAATCTCAGACATTGTCCTCAAAACTTCCGATTTTGCGGCTTCTCCCGTTTTCTTGAAATGCTCTGCCTCGGAACTCATTCGGTGGAGCTCTCTTGTAATATCAGAAGGATCACCTGAAGCACATTTGATCTCAGCATATTCTGCTGCTTGCAGTCTTTGTTTGGTCTGCTTTAGTTCTTCCTCGAGAGAAGATATCTTTAAAGTATTTTGGGATAACCTCTCGCGGGTTTTCTCGAGTGAGATCCTTTCCTTCTCTAATTTCTTGTTAAGAAATTCAGCAGTAGCTCGCGCTTCGGAGAGGTCACGAGTAGTCCTGGTTAGATTCAACTTGGCCTGCTTCAATTGCATCAGTATCAACACTGGAGAAGATAAAGGGTAGGGGATAAAACCTTCCTTCAAAGATTGTTTTCGAACATTCAACGGACTCGATTGGTTTTGCTTCTCTTCTTTCTCCTTTTTGGCTGATCTCCGATCACAAACGCTCGTCTTAAGAGCCAAATTTGCTTCAGATTCTTCCGTCTTTAGCTTTGTTTTCAATTCTTCAACAAGACTTCTGGTTCTTTCCAATTCTTTCAACACATCCAGAGTTTCCCTCTCTTTCACGATCAGTTCTTTTTCCAATACCGCCGCCTGCTCCTCCAGTTTTTGACTGTCTACCCCTTCTTCACGGTGCTGCAAAAAAAAGAGAAGAGGGTAAGTGGGGAACTTCACTATTTAACACTTTTAACTCAACAAAAAATGCTTAAAAGAGAAGCATAATTCAAAAAGCAATATTCACACACAAGATGTGGTACGATATGCCAAAAGTCCATTCCAATTAGTCTTAAACAGAGAATAGATGCAGGATGACAACAATGCAGCTCCAAATTTGACAACAATCAACTATATAAAGTTGTAATTTTCCTCATCTTGCGAATTCCATATCAATATAACTAAATGCAGCGAAATCATAAAGCGCGTGACATGTAAAGAGAGCCATGGGCAAGAACGAATTTCGGCGTTGACATGTTTTATCTACTTCCTCAGTTATGGTAACAATCTTTTCCGCCCATTACAACTGAAATCATAATCAATCATATCAGCAACAAAAAATCAAAACTTTAAAAGTCATAATTCTAGAATCACAAACAACAACAAACTTTCCACAGCAGCATCAAGCATACAGCACAATCGGGTCCATAAAATGCAACAAATCACTAGTAATCCCACACACACACCCCATAACATGCTCTACAAAGAAACACAAGAAAAGACTCCACACAAATAAAAACAACAGAACCAACCAATTATCAAAGAACAAAGAGTAAACCCTTAAAACCCCTCATTCCACAACAAAGGCCCCGCCTTTTTCCCATTTCAGAAGCAACAAAAGAGAGGAAGGGTTACCAGAGAATCAGAAGCTACAACACCAGCGATGTTGTTGCAAATGGGTTTCCAGAAACCAAGGCCGCTGAATCGGGTCACTGCATCCTTCACCGATTCAAAGGGCGCCGAAGTGTCAACCTCACCTCGGAGACTCGTTTCAGCTACATGCGTCGTCGCTTTGACCGATTCGGAAGCGGTTTTAGCTGCTTCCTCCATTTCCATCAGCAGCAAGAAGAAGAAGAAAGCAAACCAAACGCAGCCTTAGCTAGCCAACAATTAAAAGAGTGAGAATCTCTCTTCCTTGCTAATGCTAGAATCTGAAGGAGACAAAACTGAAGGAATAAATAGGACAAGAAAATCGTGGGGTGGTGTTTTTGTGTTGGGTGGTACTACGTTCGAAGGGTTGTGTTGTCGTGTCGCGTGGTTGGGAACGGAAAAGTGTCACAGGACCCAGTGAGTGAGTGAGAGAGAGAGAGACAGAGAGAGAGAGGGATATACATAGAGGGGGAAAAAAAGGATATTCAAGTGAACGTTTTCAAATTGGATTTCCCCGCATGCTCAAAATATTATTATGAAAATCAAAATTTGAGTAATTTGAGTCGTTCTTGAATTTTGAATCTCCTCAAATTTAATTCTAGGAAGATTTGTTTTGGTAATAAGCCAATCTAGCTTAAATTAGATCAATTGAGATTCAGTCAACTTTAAATATTGATAATGAAGTAACTCACTTTAGTTTTTAAAAAAAATATATTTTTCTAATAAATGTTTTAAAAGAGATGTTAAGTTTATTTATCCGTTGATAAATATT
Organism: Nissolia schottii; assembly: GCA_003254905.1. Taxonomy (NCBI): domain Eukaryota; kingdom Viridiplantae; phylum Streptophyta; class Magnoliopsida; order Fabales; family Fabaceae; genus Nissolia; species Nissolia schottii. The sequence goes on from QANU01112879.1 coordinate 259,611, forward strand.
ATCAATTTTTAAAAAAAATAAATAAGCTCTTATTAATTTTCATGGTAAAATTGATATCTTTCTACAACTTTTCATTCATGAAATTTGGTTACCCATTATGAGGGTATCACGTGCAGAATTATAAATAATAGTTAATTATTGATTCAGTTATTCAAGTCAGATATTGACTTTGCTATCTGTATTGGTAGTCAGTTAGTAAAAGATAGGGTTCGTTATCGATGATAAACGTAAACCTACTTCACGTGAAAGTAAAAAACTTGGGGCTTGTGGAGTTTTGAATCACCATGGTCATTGACAAAAAACCATAATTATAAAAATTTAAGAAGAGATCAAATTACCTTTTTAGAACCTTCTGTCTCATATCTCTTCCTCTCCCTTCAACGCTATCCCCTCTAAAGCTCTGATTTGACCTTCGTGTATGTATTGATTTCCATGTTCAATGAAAGTATCAATTGTTATTCATAGATGTTGTTTAAGTTCTACCAGAAGAGAGTGAACAGTTTTCAAAAAATTTCAAAGTAGAGTGTAGGGTACATGATGATGAGAAATATAGGTGAAATAGGAGGGGGCGTGAGGGCAGTGGCAAGTGGAGTGGATGGGGGAGGCAGAGAGTCGAGCAGGATCGATGGTGACATGACCCTATTGGAGGCATGATCGACACATAAGGGACCATGACCCTTAACAAGGCTTGAACACATTTTTTTTTTTAAAAAAGTGGGTGGAGTTTCCTTTGTTTACGCGTCTTTCCCAACAAAGAAATCCTCCACCTATAAGCATTTCACAATCCAAACAAATCCATTCACAAATCTAGAGTTTTTAATTAAAATACATATATAAGTTTACAATCCAAAATATCTTTCGGTTTACAAAATAAAAACCAACAACATCTAAAATAAACTAACAATGGAAGCATGAATCAGTTGGATCCTACCCGTGGAATAATTGGAGCACTATAAAATTGAATACAAATATCCAATAACAAAAAAGGTCCAAAACAATTAAGCTCAGCAGCCGAAATCCTTAATGGCCAAGAAGGAAGAAGGAAAAGAACTCAGACAACACTTGTATTTAAAAAAGGGAAACAACAACATAGTGAGTTTGGAAATTCACTAATAGATAGATGTATTCATAACCCACAAGGTACAAGTGAAAAACAATGTGTATGCAATAACACAATTTAATTCCAAACCTACAGAAAACAGAGTTATACAGAAAATACCATTCTTTCAATAAGGTTTTCTTATTAAACCAATACCACACAAAATCCGTCAATGTTAGACAACAAGGACCTATGACATCCTATCTACGTATGAAACTCAGTAAATATAGCAAAGAGTGACAACATACAAACTCCTCTCTCCATGTTGTTCGGTAAATAGAGGCTAATATATTATTTTCCCTTTGTCATGGTACATCAAGTCCAACGCCTACAACCGTTGACTATAGATCTTGACAAAACTTACTCAAAACTAAATTCACAAAAAACAGAGTGTAGTACCTTTCTTTCCAAATTTAGGGCTCACCCTGATGTCTATAACCAATCTAAACTCTTCTTTTTGGCACATTATGCCCAATTCCATTCATTTCAACATAATCAAAATATTATCAATAGAAAACAATATGTAGTAAATGATGTTCATGTATTAATACTAATAGGTCTTGTCCCATGTGTAAAGTCCATAAAAGGATCCTCTTCCAAAAATATATATCGGGCATTTTCTTTCAAAATATCCTAAGCTCTCAACATCAAATCTTTTCATTTCTCAAAATCAATTTAGTTCCTTAAACACTTTTAGAAACACGTTTCAATTTTCATATACATATATATCAATATAGGAAAATAACTATAAATACAACTAACTACTCATAGTACAAACCTCAGAGAGGCAAAACAACCACTCTATGGGACAATTGAAACTTTGAGAACATCACCGGAATATCACTTTAACTTCCTTAAATAGGGAATTTAGAGCACCTCCAGTGACTTTCCTTCCCCTGTCCCAGTCTCACCAATTTGAGAGTCACTTTTTTTTTGCACTATTAGAATTGCGATTGAGAAAATCCCACTTTGATGAAGTCATAAAAAAAGTGGTTATGGTCCCTCATGGAGTGAATCATTCCACTTTATTTTAAACCAATAATTGTGTCTTATGGTGAGTCTTGCATTTTTATTTTTAATAAAAAAAAATGTATGTGTGGCCATAATCGAAACCCAAGTTGGTCCTTTTCATTGGGGAAAAAGTTATATTATTTGTATTCATTTAACATAAGATAATGTGAGTTTCATGGCATGTGTCTTATGGTAAATCTTGCATTTTTATTTTTAATAAAAAAAATACATGTGGGGCCATAATCAAATCCCAAAGTTGGTCCTTTTTATTGGGGAAATAGTTATATTATTTGTATTCATTTAACATAAGACAATGTATTAATTCACATCTCATTTATTATTAGATGAGTTTTTAATAAAGTATATGAAGTGTGAATTAATAGTGTCCAATGTCAAATTAGTACAAATACTTTTTTTTTCTAAGAGAGGGGAGAGACACTTTTAAAACACATTTACTTTTTATGACACATTGATATTGTGTCATCAATGTGACAAGAGTCTAAAATAGAGACTCTTGATAGAGACACCCATTAAAAATATTTTGTGAACACTAGTTAACAAAACCCATAAAAGAATAATATTAGGAGTTCACTAACAAGTGCTCTTAGGAGACTTGTCAATGAGTTTAAAGTAGAAAGATTTAAGTGATTTTAATGTCTTCAATGCATTAAAAACTTCAAATTCTTTGTCTTCAATGCATTAAAAACTTCAAATTCTTACATTTTTGATGTAACATTTTTATTTTAAACTTCTTAACAAATGTCGTAAGGACATTTGATAATACAACCAAAAAATATTATTTTATCATTACAATAATGTATTTCTATGTGAGTCAGTTCTATCAAATTTCTATGCAAGTCATTAAATTTTTGTGTAATACCTATGCATCCCAGAGTGATAATTACAAATTTATTTTATGTTTTAATAATCAGGTAAATTCTTTGTTTACTTGGACCATTACATTTACATTATATATGCTGATACATGGATCGGTTCGAAGCAACGATTTTGTAACCGTTGTGACTTACGACAGAAATCCTTCGAAGCCAACCAAGACACTATTTGGGTTTCTTTTGTGGTTTTTTATTTTCTCTTTCTTGTGGTCGGAGACACCATTTGAATTTCAAACCACTGCAGCTTCTTCTTTAACAAACCAAAGAGGTAGCGCTGCTTACGCTTCCTCGGAACAAGATATGATAGGTTGGAACAAGACAAATTAACAAAGTGAGTTACATGTTTCTTTTTGGTTTGTTTTATTTGATCCTCTCTGTCTTTCCCTTGCATGGATTGGTGATGGTTCTACTTCATGGCCAAGATTCTCAAAATCTCAGCCGGTTGTGGAATAACAAGAAGAGGGCAATGTCCCCCCCCTTTTTTTGTGTGCCTTCTAATGACATTTGACCTTTTGTAGCTGATTTTTCCTTTTGCGCCATACGGTGTATCTCTCCCAGTCTTCCTATCAAAGATGGAAAAGTCAATTTGGGAATGTTGCAAATCAGATGGGAGAAAGGAATATCACATAGAAGGTATGATTAGATGCCAGTTAAATTTTTTTTCCTTTTTCTGTAACGGGTAGTTTAATTTGACTCAAAATACTAGAGTTATTTTACTTCTTTTTGTTTAAAAGAATAGAGTTCAAATGTGTGTGAGAGAGAGAGAAGTACTGCTGCTGCTTTAATGTGAGAGAGACAGGGATGTGAGGTACTGCTACTGCTTCTATACTTGGACCTCTATTCAAAATAGCATAGAAAGTCTGGTGACCCGATATGCCAAAGGTGAGACTCAAAATAGATAGAGAAATTTAAGTTTCTTAGAGTGAGAGAAAGATCTTGCTGAACAACTAAGAATTTCTTTATATGTGGTTGTATACTCTACCGTTAAAAGTAGAGGATTCCCCCTCAATGAGACATTATTTCTTTTACTTTGGCGGTTGTATTTGGAGTTTGAAGAATATGTCGTGATACTCAATTCCAATGGTAGGGTTACTTGGGAGAATATGATGCTATTGTGGTCTAAAATTTGAGCTGAATGTCAACATTGATGCAAGAATATGGGGTGGGTTCTGTAATGGAAGAGGATGATTCCATTTTCCTTTGCATCATCAGGTAAATGATAAGAGGAATTTAGATGTGAACTTGAGCCACACACTTCAATAAGGGAACTAGTGTCTTGATATTGCACTGCCCTATGGTTTTTGGGTATTTCATAATTTGGTTTGTTGATGTCTAGAGTTTGTCTATTTGTTGAGAGATATTGGTGCTAAAGAATAATTTTTTGGAAGTAATAGAATCTGAAAAGGTTAGAGAATGGAAGAAAAAGGTGGTTTCAAAACAACAACATCAACAAAAAGAATTCTGCAAGCGGAAAGAGAGTGCCGTATGGAGTCCATAAGTACTTATGTAAAAGCTTCCACTAATTAGGGTCAGTATTGGAAAAATCAAATATTGATGATCAGTTTAGTTTAATATAGGCAGTAATAGGGCATGCTTTTTAGCACATTAGGCATACACACATCAGTCATGAAGAGTATCCCCTTAAATCTGCAAAAGTTGTGCTGAAAGTACAATTGCTTTTTCAAATTTCATTAATTTTTCTAATCTACAACTAGTTTTAAGGGAAAATATAGGAGTGTACAAAATCTTTTCTGCAGTCTGGATTGCATATCTTGTAAAATGGTGACTGCAGTGAGAGCTCAAATGAGTTGAGAGAACAAAACAAGTCTTGAGTGAATTGGAAAATGAAGAACTGATTCATATCTTCTTGTGTATTTTCTTATGTACAAGTCTAGCTCTACTACTAATATACAATGAAATTCAGATCAAACTACAATAAAATTAACCACCTAATGTACATGTAGCTTTGTGTGAAAGGAAGCGCTAGAACTACCCAAACCTCCTAACAAAATTTAACAACCAACTAACTAACTGAGTCTTGTTGAAAGTTTTATTTGACACCTACTTTACTACTTTCAAATCCTAAAGGGATTCAATTGCAGTATAATATTGGTATAGTCGTATCCACAAGGAGTTGTGATTATAAAGTCGTTCTTAAGTTTTGTTGATTAAACAAGATGGTTGATTGGTTTGTGAATTTATTTCCGAAAGCAAATAAATTAAAACAAGCGATAAAATGAAATTGAGTGAAAACCAAATAGGAAAGTTTACTGGGAATTAACTCATACTACAGTTTTCATATATCTATTAACTCAATGCTTATGAAATATCAATTTCTTGATTCCTCGCCACCAGTTCTTATCTTACTCATCTTTCTTGAGCATGATAAGATCATTCGATTCCTGATATTAATTGTCGCTCTCGCGCACAATTAATAACGCGAATCCTAGTAGCTTTGGATGTTAAAACGACTGACATGCCTAGACTCTCTCTCGATCAGTAGGGAAGTATCGGATGAATTGATCTGGATCCAATTCAATGATGTCGCTCTCGCACACAAAATTAAATCTTAAATCAAGTTATAGTTGATCAAGCTAAAACAAGCATTAAGTGCAAGATCAAATCATGGAATTAAATAGCTTCATATATAAAAGAGTTAAAATAGATACAATCAAACAGTGTTACTCATCAAGACCCAACAATAAGAGGATTAGCTATCCATAGCCATGGAAGCTTTCCATCTTATAAGAAGAAATTAAAGGCGCAAGGTGATAGACACTCACCGTAACAGCGTTTCCGTGCCACGGTGAGCGTCACCTTCCGTGTTCTCCTTGAATGACTCCTCTTCTTAGCTCTCCGAATAATGTTTTTGTGTATGGGGTCTGGTTCCCCCTTTCTAAATGAGTTCGTTCTCTTTTCATAGAGAAATTGAAGCGCGGGTTGCTGAGCGGGTTGCAAGGGTCGCTCAGCGCCCTAGGCGGTTTAGCTTTCTTCGCCTTGGAATTACTTTATCCTTAAGTAAGTCCATTTAGAATTAGAGGTCCCTCAGCGGCCATGAGAGGGTGCTGAGCGGCAGAAGCCTCATTTGTCCTTCTATTCTTCTTACCTTGCAGTTTCTTTGATCCATGCCTCTTATCTATATGGGAAATTGATAAAAAATGCATCATTTTACACATGCATGTATCCATTTTGTAAAACTTAATAAATTCATACAAAAATGGAGAAATTGGCTAGTAAATTCATATGAAACGATCCCTATAAGTGTCATTTTAGCCTATAAGTGTCATTTGAAATCGTGTCTCGATTGTTAATTCTTGTACTAGTTGATGCTTACGAAAGAGTGATCGTGATCTCCTAGGTAAATTGCATGTTAGTTAGAGATCTTTAACTAATAAACAACACCTCTTTTTTATGAACATTTAATTGTGGAATCGATGATAATTAATTGTTAATTTAGGAAGAACCGTATGTGAGATATTGCTTTAATTGTTTACTTCTTTCAATTGAATTCACTTCCAATAAACCTCAATTTACTTGAATTGGTTTTAATTGTGATTATATCTTAATATTTGCTTTGTTAATTTGATTTAAATAACATGGACTTTATTTGTATAAAATGTCTTAATAGACTTTTTAATGTTAATATTAAAAGTTATAATTTTTCTTTAAATTATTTAATTGAATAATTCATTTTATTAGTTATTATGCATATCTCTGAATTACCATCATTCTGAATATTTTTCTCACTCTTTTATAGTTTCTATATTTATATAATTCTCAATGTATATTTAAAAAATAAAAACTTGATGCGTATATTTCGGTCCCCCTAAATGTTTTGGCCAAGATCCGCCACTGGCTAAACGGAACATTTTCTATTTATTTTTTTTTACATTAGTGATACTGACACTTATTTTTGTTAATAATAGCAGTCAAAGGAAACTTTTAAATATCTAACATTCAATTCTAAACTTATCTTTTGTCTTACAAAATATAGTAATTTTCATTATATTTTAATATTTGCTTTGTTAATTTGATTTCGAGAACATTGACTTTATTTGTATAAAATGTCTCAAAAGGCTTTTTAATGTTAATATTAAAATTTATAATTTTTCTTTAAATTATTCAATTGAATACTTCATTTTATTATTTATTATGTATGTCTCTTAATTATAATCATTTTGACTATTTTCTCACTCTTTTATAGTTTATATATTTATATAATTCTCAATGTGTAGTATTGAAAAATAAAAAATTGATTCATATATTTTGGCCCCTCTAAATTTTTTGGCCAAGATTTGCCATTAGTTGTACGCAACATTTTCTACTAATTTTTGGGTACATCAGAGATAATGAGGTTTGAACCTATGAACTTTCCTACAAACTACCTTGGGTATCTCGTTGAGAACTAGCAACTCAAGGTAACATCTCCCTTAGTCTTGTAGGAGCCGTATTCGACTTTTCTGGAGGACATATAATGTGTCTAACTCAAAAATATATCTATCTTTTAAAAAAAAACTATGCAAGTCTTTCACCACTAAACCATTCCTAGTAACTTTAAATTTTCTACTATGACATTACTTGTGTTTTTCATAGTATGATAAATATTAATAATTTAATTTTGTTAATAATATTAGTCAAAGGGAACTTTTAAATATATAACATACAATTATAAATTTATCTTCCTTTTCTATATTTTGATTTAAAAAAAGATTCCTTTCCTAAAACAAAGATAATGACTCATGAGATCATATCATATGGTGTAAGAATTATCGTGAACTAGAGTCTATATTAATATTACTCTTTTATTATTTAATCATAACACTCTATTGCAAACCCTCACATTCACTTTAGACATCCATACATAGATGTAGAGCAAGAGACCAAAGAGCATGGAGACAAAGAGGAAGAGCTTTCCTCTCCCTTGTGAATTGGTAGTAGAAATTCTATTGAAGTTGCCGATAAAATCCCTTGTTCGATTCAGGTCAGTCTCTAATCCATGGAGCTCTCTCATTTTGGATACCCAGTTTGCAAAATCACATTTTGATCTTGCTATCGCACCCACACATAAACTTCTCTACATGACAAAATTTTGTTCTGAAACTCGATTGATAGATGTAGACACATCAATTTGTCGTGATTGTGCAGTGATTCAACCTCCAGTACCTCATAACTTTGACATTAAGTTTATAGATTCATGTAGGGGGTTTATACTTCTAGCGAATGACCAATATCTAATTTTATGGAACCCATCAATTGGTGTACATAAACCACTATCATACACCTCCACTGCCTCAAATGCTTTAAGGAGTTACAAAAAAATTGGCTTTTGGTGTGGATTTGGGTATGACACTCCCAATGATGATTACTTAGTAGTTCTAGGATGGGAATCATTTGGTGAAACTCCATATCAAGAGCTGAAACCTCACTTGCAAGTTTTCTCAACTAAAACAAATTCATGGAAAGAAACTGAGGGTATCCATTTGGCATCATTTGGATTTCAATCTGCGGTGTTATTTAATGGGATTATTCATTGGCTGCGTATTCATCATGATGGTCATGCTCAAGCATTTGATTTTCTTCCTCAAGTAATTATCACCTTTGATTTGGTAGGAAATAACTTCTCAAAGATATTATTGCCAGATAAAATAGGAGGATTCTATGATGATTTAAAGATTTTGGGAGGATGCCTTAGTGTAAGCTATTATTATACGCAAGAGGATAAAGTGGAGATATGGGTGATGAAAGAATATAATATACAATCATCTTGGACTAGACTCAATGTTATTCTTCCTTATAAAAGAAGTAGAAACAATCCTTTGTGCTTCACTAAAAGTGGTGAACTTGTTGCGACAAATGACCGTGGACACTTAGTGAAATTTAATGATAGAGCAAAATATGTTGAGTTTCAACCAGAGTGTCCTTCTATACACACATTGGTTGTGTTTACCGAGACTTTACTATCACTCCCTGGTAAGTTTGGGGAAGCAACAGATGATGACAACTAGTAGCAGACAAGAAAAGTGAGGTATGTTATGTTCTTGAATTATGTCTATTCCTACTAATCTTACATATTGTGGAAGTTGAAAACTAATAAAAAAAAGTTATTTATGCATCAATTTGCAACTTGCAAGAAAATATGGGATTCGGTTGTCAAAGGTGAATGAGTTTACCAATGCATACAGACAATAATCACTATCTTGCTTACTTATAATAATTGAACTCATGTTCTGTGATTAATCATTTATAAAAAATGGATAAGCTTGAATGTAAAATAAATAGGTTTGTATAAGTAAGATTTATTTCACAATTGCAGCGCTACATTTATGGAGAATGATTAATATTTTGACTTTTTGTGTAAGCTCATCTTTGTTTTTGACCATGTTGATTTTGTAGGTTTACTTGCAATGCTGATAGTGCTAGCAGAAAGCGTAATACTCGGAAGAGGATATGACGAGTGATCTTAAATAATCTTATGTTTAAGAGACGAAGTAGGATTTTTTTTTTTTTGGGTGATTTTCTGCAAGGTTGGATCAGAGGACATACTTATAAATGTAGTTATGTTTTAAGTTAATAAATGATATTTTTTATCCATATCTTATTTGTTTTTGGTGTTTCTTATGTTGTAATAAGATTATATATTTTTTCTCGATAATTCATTTTGTTAATTTGATTCCACCAAACCAATAGGGAACAAACATCTTTAATTTAGGTGGCTTATATTTCCTCCATTTCTATCTCTAGCCTTTTAACTCCTTAATAATCATACATCTTCATGAAACCCATTCTTCATTGACAAAAATAAGTTATTAACACATTCTTTGTGGTTGATTTGGAGTTATGAGGGAAGTTGGTGGAAATTTACAAAGTTGTTTTGTTTGCTAGGACATTTCTTTTCTTCCTCTGTATACCTTGTTCTGCGTGTGGGTTGAATATAGAGAATGAGTCATATGTAATGAAAAATGGGTGAGTTTTTATATGGTATTATTGTTGTCTTGTTTTGGGTAAGAAAAGACCAACGTTAGGGATGTGTTTACTTTTGATTTTGAAAGGAATGTCCTATTTTTATTGGGTCAACCTCAGGGAGGAAGCCTGAAGTTGTGATTGATTTTTCAGGTGCTATTTTGTAACAATGCCTTATACATAAGCATTATGCAAATCATATTGCTATTATTTTTTCTAATCTTTGAAAGCTTTGCATATATGTTTTTAGTAATAGAGTCACTTTTTATCTTCGTTGTTTATATTTGTTTAAGATATTTATCAATTTACATCATTATATCTTATACAAGTTGTAGTAATTGTTATAGGACAACAAACCTTAAAAAAAAAATACAAACCTTATTTTTTACTTCATCGCCGATGACCCAAAGCAAACAACTCGATATTTCACTAGATCAATTTGGTTTGTTTTTTTTTTTAAATAATTAAAAACTAAAAAAATTAACCCAGTTAAATTTAATCTTTTGGATTGATGTTTTATTCGACCTAACACAAACCAGCCCGTTTACACCGTTAATGTTACAACTTAACATTTTGCACAAAGACATTTTACAACTCGTCTTTATCTCATGTTTTAAGACTATTTGAATTGTGTACTCACTTTTATATGGTCATAAATCATTGTACTAAATAGGATTCTACCATATATATCTCTCTTAAGAACCAGACTCAAAATGTAGTGTCCTCTTATTTTACATGAAATTTCTTTTCAGAAGCCAAGATTGCAATAGCATCTGAAAACAATTCTATTATCAAATTTAGGTAGTAGATCCAAACTCCAAAATACGACTAGCAAATTGCCTAATTCAAAACAGAGTGTGTGATTCATGTGTGTGACATTATGATCCTTGCCCCCACAAGTGTCAGTAAGGAACAAAATTGTAACACCCCACAGTTCAATCAATGACATGGTTGTGTCAACTTTCTTAATATTCCAACCAAATGTAAAAACAAAAAAGTTACCTACTTACATAAGTTGATAGATTCGAATATTACAATAATTTGCACTATTAACTGAATAATTGAATTTGGTTGGAAGAATAGGAAGTACAAAACTCCAAGACTAACTAGACAACTTTCACAAAATAATGAAAAAAGCTTTGTGTGAAGTGCTTTTTTGTCACTACATTAAATATACATTTTCTCTCTCCTCACCCCACTCTCTCACGCTCCTCCTCTTCTTCTTCTCATATTCTTTTTTTTTCTCTCTCTTCTCCCCCTCATTCTTCTTTCATTTTTTTCTTCTTTTTATTTTATTTTATCATAAACATTTTTGTTCTTCATTTGTTCAATTTTTCTAATTCGTTTTCTTTATTTATCACAAACTCTATTTTGATATAATTTTTTTCCTTTTCACGAGACATTATGAATCTCAAAGTTTTCATTGTTGTATTTTTTTTGTGTAGTTTTAGTTTTTATGGTTGTTAAAAAGTTAGTGCATGTGTGTAGAAAAGTTAGTGCATTATTGTTCAAAAGTTTGTGCACAAGAGTACCAAACTTTTTTTCTTTGTATTCATTTTCGTTTTCATTTCAACCAATTTTCTGTTTCTAGTTGTCCAAAAGTTTATGCATGTGTAGAAAAGTTTGTGCATTGTTATTCAAAAGTTGGTGCACTTAAGTACCACAACTTTCTTATTCTTCGTTTTCATTTCATTTTCATTTTTATTTTATTATTTGTTTCTGCTTGTTAAAAAAATTGTGCACGTCAGTTCAAAAGTTTGTGCATGGTAGCGGGTGAGTCCACATACTTAGAGTGTGAGTGGAGAGTAAAAAAGAGAGTGCAAAAGTTACTTTATTTTATTTAATGTTTGTGCATCCGTTGCCTCTGTATATACCATACATATGGCATATAGTGACTATACGATGACAACAAAATCGTGTATACCTAACATTATTAACCCAATAATATCAAAATCAAAGCATTGCTAGTGTGGTGACAACTTCTAATAATGATCAATGTCAGAAAATTCCAAATCCCATGAAGAATAGGGATATGTGCTTATTTAATCATGAGGACTATAAGACATGCTGCTACATGATAATTTTTTTTTTATATATACTCAATTTCACTCGTAACGTATGCTAAGAAGAGGATATCAACAGTTATAAATAGGAAATAATTCCTTTAATTGTGCCTCTTGCACTTTCTATACACACAAAGTTCTGTATTAATGTGTGCCTTTAATTTTCGATATATAGGTAGCTTGAATTGGACATAATAAATCACTATGTTCTCTCTCTTATTTTAGTTAATGTCTTTAACGTGTTAAGAACATTAGATACATTTTCTTTTCGACTAAATTGAAAATTTCATTCAGCTAGATATGATGTCCATATTGTTTGTTATGTGTCTTGTAAATTTTCATTTCTTGTTTAAGGACTTCTTCTAGATTGAATTTTTCATGTAGTTCTTGAAATTGTTTTTAACTTTTCAACAAATTGAATTTATTTATTTTCCATACATCTGAAAAGAGACTTAACTATAGAATATTAAATAGGTTTAAATGTTTATAGATTCAAACTAGCATTTGATGATTGAACAACTATTCATGCATTTTTAGGTAATTTTAGGTGTTTGTTCATAAATTTTTAGGAACAAGGGCCTTAGGGAGAAGATTGAGCAAAAAGGGTTATATTGAAATGCTATAATGGTTTCACATCAACTATGTCACTAGGTTTTCACCTTGAAAATAGAAGAATTTTGACTTGGCTTCAACTAGAAAGTTGAATACTAAGATCACCTCAATCAGATATTTGTAGTGAACTTTATGGCATTTTTACCACCACGATACAAAGTTTTCAAAAGGGCCGAAAGGTAAACTGCTCGAGCGATTGAAGCACTGATCGAACAGTTCTAACACAGAAGCAAAGTGGTTTTCAACCACAAGGGATTACTCGAGTGGTTCTAGCACCACTCGAGTGATCTAATGCAATCCTGGCCCACAAATAATGCATTTTGATGTGTTTAGACACGTTTTGAGCCCAATCACTATAAATTAAAGTGCCAAACTCACTCCCAAATTATCATTCACTCATATTTCAAAGTGGAAGCAACCCTAGGAAGGCTCAACAATGCAAAGACGAAGGCTTCGGGATGAGATCATCCATTCCCAATTCATGTTTTGACCATTGTCCCTCTATGTAAACTTTATTTTCTAGTTTTGTTTTCTTTTCTTCCCCTTCCATTATGAACTAAGTCCGTGCTAAGACATTGATATAACCTTTTCTTTGATGATGTTATCATAAAACCTCTTTGTTATTCAGTTTTCTTTATCGATATTGATTAAATTTGTATATATTGTTCTTCACACATTTGATTAAATGGCCATTAATTGAATGACTTATTGTCTTGCATGAATTTGAGAAAAGAAATGTAAGAGTGCTTTGTTATAGAAACCATAGGTTGAACGACAATCCGAGAGGAAAAAGCACAACCTTTGTGGATGTGTGTGGGAAATTTATAAATCATTCATGCTTTTAATAGATTAGGTTACGCCAATAGGTTGGGTAGTCACTTAAGGTAAAGATAATTGCTCGACCTTGATAGTGGCTTGTGATTAGGATAGGAATCCTGACCATTAGTTAACTAAATTAATAATTAAATAACATTATTTCAGGATAATTGTGCATGTTTTTCTATATGCACGTCTGAGTCTATAATGGGTGAAATCAATGTCCCAATCTCTTCTCCTAGTTTCTTCATCCATTGTTCTAAGTTGGTTTTGTTTTGTGTTGTTTTATTTCATTGTCATTTTTATTTAATTGTTCTTTTGTTACTATAATCATTTCAATCAAGTTATTTGTTGATTAAATTCTAATGTAATATTATCCTCGTGGGTTCGACAACCTGAATTTTAATATTTACTTTTACTACTTGAGTGACTAGTGCACTTGCTAACTCTTGTGTTGCCTTTTCGCGCATCAAACTCATACTAGTTTACCAATAAAAACTTGAACTCGTTTTGTATATTAGAATTATAAATTTGTAAGAGTTTACAAGTAAATTCGGTTGTTGTTATTCGTTTTGTATATTAGAAATGTAAATTTGTAAGAGTTTTCGAGTCAATTCGAGAATTTAACAACCCTGCTTCAAAATAATTTTACTTAACTCTGTTATGTTAGTGTTGGGCTTTAAATAGTTCGGGGGTGAGATGTAATTCAATAAAACTTGGTATTTACTATTTACCCACCCTGTAAATTATAAACCAAGTACACACGTGGTATGAATGTTCTATGCCCTTACACAAATAATGGATACTGGCCACAGTTCACTCAAGTTTCTGTCATAAATGAAGGAGATGGACCACAGGTAGTTGGTCTCCTCTCTAATTCATTCAGTCCTATTCATAATTATAACCATTGTCTGTATAGTCTCTACTATCTGAAGGTTATATATATATATAGTCTTTGTGACATTAAACAAAAGCCTGCCCGTATGGGACGTTTCAATTTCTTAAAAGTCTTGATCAATGGCGTAAATTCCTGGAAGCTGAATGTGTGGGTAGCACATGAAACGAGATAATTAGGGAATGTGGAACGTGTGTCCCATGTTATCTCCTTCTGAAGGGAGTATTCTATAGTGTTACTTCCAACTTTTGACTCCTCACAAAGTGCAGAGGATCTGCAGCCGTAAATATAGCATGCTCTTTGGGTATATCATACCAGATCAACCGATCCATGCGGGAAACAAGAGTATAATTTTCTTGCGTGTTAATTTATTATCATAAGATTTAGATTTAATTATTATTTTATTATTGTGATTTGATTGTTAAATTATTCAATAATTTAAAGGTTGGTTTCAATGACTAGAAACCGACTCCAATTTTTCCCTCACACATACAATAATAAAATATGAACAAGGAAATGGTCAAAGCTAGCCATTGGGTCCAGAAACCAGGATCATTCGTTAATTCAAGCACTGTGTTTATAATATACCAATTGCTGTCAATAATCGAGTTGCATGTGCTTCATATAAAAAACGATATGCAAAGTCATGACTTTCATTTTGGATACATGTGATGTGACCACCACATAAATTATTCAAAACAAAACAAAAATGTTGTTGGTAACTTTGTACCAACTTATCAAATTTGACATAGTAGTGTCTAACTCAAGATTAGTGTACAAATAACAATACTCCATTAAAAAGAAACACACCCACAACACTAAAACCAAAGTCTGAACCCCTCTCTATATATATTTCTCTCTTGTTCTCTTCTTCAAACAATTTCTCATCTCACTTGAAAGATGGTTAGTGGGAAAGGTGAGAAGTGCTGCAGTGTCCTCCAAACAAAGCAAGATGACAAGTTCTTCTGCAGGCTCCTCTCAAAGGAGACTTCAATGTCCCACCCATCTTTCAGGGTAGCCTCTGTTACTGTCCCCTTTGTGTGGGAGTCTCAACCTGGCACACCAAAACACACCTTGTTCTCTGAGGACATGACCCTCCCTCCCTTAACTCCTCCACCTTCTTATTACTTTAACACCGGCATCAAGAATAAGAACAAGGCAGTAGTGAAGAGGAGAGTGTCAAGATCCAATTATGACCGTCTTCTTGCCCTTTTCCCCAAATGGAGCCTAAAAGATAAGGCAATTATGTCGTCCTCATCGTCGTCCCGCTCTTATTCTTCGTCGCCTTCGTCCTTGTCTTCTAGCAATGGGGGTGATTCTTTCAATTTCAGGGGAGATATTGATGAGGAAGAGGGCGGCGGTGGCGGTGGCGGTGCTACTTCGCCTACTTCGACACTGTGCTTTGGCATTCCTCGGTCCGCAAGCTCTTGCAGGAGGTGATTGATGCTAATTGAGGTAACTACAGACTTGTCAAATCAGGAGTGTAATATGGTGTGGCCAGGGAGGGAAAATTATTAGGTGCTTGCGCAGCGCCAATTAAGATTTATGGATGAGATTACTTGTAAAATGACATTTCAGTCTGTCTTGTGCAGTAAAGTAAAATAGAAAAGACTATTGAAAATGTCTAAAGTATATTAAGAGCATAATTTTACTTGACGCTCAAGCAGTTTATATAATTTATAGGGCAGGAGCGGACACTGTCATGTTTTCTAGGTAGATATGAGATAAGAAATATGAGATGGCATGTTGTAGTATTGGTTAAAAGTTTTATGTGTAAATCTTTTTAGTTCTTCTGCTCTGCATGTGTTAGAGGGTAGCAGACAATTTTCTAGGATAGAGTTGTGGTTTTCTACTTCTAAGGTGGTGTATCTTAGACACGTTATTCCGGTTGAAACCATCATAGATATATGGTTCCTCTTTGCATTTAGAATGTACTTCAAAAATGAGTTGGGTTCATTCACCTATATATGGACCTTAATTTTATGCAAGAACTGTGTTGTATATTATTGTGTAGTTTGTGGCTTCTATTGTTATTATGGTTATAATAGACAAATAATCAAGCAGACAAGAAGAAATTGTAACTGAAAAACATGACTAATTTTCTAATTGAAAATTTTGAGATCAATTTTTCTTGTGAGCACATGGGCTCCTAGCCCTTCTTGTCTCTTCACAGCGGTGGAGGGGTAGAAGAAATTAGAAATTAGAAAACATTAAAAATTCTCAGACAAGATGTAAACAAACTGTTGCAGGATGAGGTCATCATGTAGATTAACGAACAAAACAACACAAGACAAAAACAATACAACAGAAAGTTGACCCTCCTAATCACAAAACTTAATTCAAGGGGTCTCAATTACATCAGTTTATGCTAGAGTAGTCAGGCTAAGGGAAGGTTGGTCCCAAAAGCGAAAGTCAGTCACTATCGTTGTCAAGAGCCCAGTTGGCTAAGCCATCTGCAACAAAGCTCCCTTCTCTATAAGTGTGGACAATGGAGACTTGCCAATTCTGGTTGAGCCAGCGCTGGATGCGATTAACGATGCGGCTATAAACTGGGTGATTAGTGATGTTGTCTGAGATGAGGGAGATAATATCTTGTGAATCACTTTCAATGATCAGATTTTTGCAATCTTTTTCCCACTCGATTTCAAGCCCCATTAAAACAGCACCGACCTCTGCAATTAGAGCCGGTTGGTTGCCGATGCGCGAGGCAAATCCGAGGATCCACCTTCTAGAGTCATCCCTAAAAACGCCACCACAGCTCGCGACCCCGAGATTCCCACTACAGGCTCCATCAGCATTTAGCTTCAGGAAGCCAGCTTGGGGAAGGCGCCACTTGAAGTTGATAGACAGGGATTTGGGGGGTGCTGATAGATCGATGCGATACTCTGTGGTTAATCCCTTGACATAACGGTTGACCTTTGTTACCTACGTCAGAATGAGACTGGAAGTCGCCTGAGATAAATACGTAAACCGCTCATCATACTCTGTAACCGACATACCCGCCGTCATCTTCAACTGAAGAAACTCATCAACCATCTTGTCGATCTTGCTTGAAGGAAGGAAACGTTCCAAAAAGGTTGGGAAGAACTTTTCCCACGTTAGAGGTGGTCCATGCTTCCTATCAGCCTTGAACTCTCTGAACCACAAGTCTGCCTACCTCCCAACTGGAAGTCTGCCAGCTTTGCTGCTTTTTCTGATGAAACATGGAGAATCGTAGTCACCTTTTCCATCTCCCTGTGAAACTCCAAGGGATCCTCCTTGGTAAGCCTCCCTGTGAACCTCGGTGATCCCAAGTTTCTAAAGCGTTTGACAGTGGCTGCCTCTTGATTATTCTGCTGAATTCCAGTTTGAAGCTGTGAGACGAGTGTATCTGTCAACATGGCTTTGACTCACTCCATAGCTACTAAATGATTGTGGGTGCCTGACGTAGTGGCATTGCGGTTGCAAAGGATGCAACCTGGATATGGGACAACCATGATTTTCCTATGGAAGGAATAAGAAAATCATATGAGAGCATGAAACAAGACAGTGACTACTTGATCTTAAACTCGACTAATTGATCTTAGACATGACTGACTTCCGAAAGGCCTCATGTAACATTACGTCTAGTGCAAATAGTGGTCATTCTATTTACACAATCGTGATCCTACTTAATGACACTTGCTCCAGTGACTCACAAGAAAAATCTATGGCTCTGATACCGACTGTAACACCCCCGAAATCGTCATCGACATACAAGAGACTAATTTCCTTACGAAAGCCTCCTAACGTGCTAATCATGAAAAACACACAGCTTTTATATATAAAAAGGAAATATTTTTAAATAAAATTAAACATCATAATATAAATAAAATAAGATCATTTACAAAATACGAAATATATATAATCTAAACTATGCTACACTCTGCATGTAGTCCATTGGAGCACTCTATAGACTGATATGAATATAAATTATCCTAATACTGAAATAACTAAAGAATATTTCACAGCAACGTGAAGCTCACCAAGAGTCCAAACTGCTGAGATCTACTAAACGAGTGATGTGTATTCGTCAATGATATTTAAAAATGTTTGATCAGGGGTGAGTCATCGCTCATTGAATGACAAACCCCACAACGACATGAGACAGTTCGTAACCATGACATGCAATGCAATATATATATATATATATATAT
>QANU01112879.1:285544-314253 GCA_003254905.1 Nissolia schottii
TCAATTCTAACGCATCATTTTTGGACACACGATAAAATAGATTCTATTATTTTTATTGTGTCCCACCATGTATGATCCACTTTTATAAGACCCACTTTTACTGTGAATTATAATTATTTTATTGTCGCTCTCATGAGTTTTTATGTAGAGAGAAAAGAGTAATTTTTAGCAGTAGTGTCCCCCCAAATAGGTCACCGTACCTAAGAATAATGCGTCAATTGTTTAGGTAAGAATTTCTCCACAGAATGTTCTCAATCCCAATAACCCACAAAACAGATGTAAATAGTATATATATATATATATATATATATGATATAGAATTTAAGTCATAGCGTGTGCATGCATATATTAGCTGAATTAAGTTTTCAAGAATATATATATATATATATATATATATATATATATATATATATATATGATATAGAAAGAGAACAACTATAAACAAATAAGAGAAAAAGCATAGGCTAAGTTAAAGTGGACTTGCTTGAACAAAGCAATCATGGAAGTGAAGGCGGAGAAGGGAAGCCCCCATGCGAGCCTCCTTGCTCACAGCAGAGTTTACTGCCGTGTGAATGGTTGAAAGTGCATTAGGACATGTTGTCCCATAAAAGTTTGAGGACAATTGGGCTGATCCTATTCCTATGAGGGATAAGAATAAGAAGAAGAAACCAACTTTGGTGATTGGAATTAGTGACATTTTGAAAGAACTAGAGAAATTGGAAGAAGAATAATACTAAAGAAGATGAAGAATTGAGAGGCTTATGACTACTTCTTGTGGTTTAAGGCCTTGAAATGTGTCACGTATTTATATATGAGGTTTGCCTCGGACTAGTTTGTATTAACTAGATTTAAATTTGATTACTATAGGGAAAGGAGGAAGAGGCCTTAGTCTATGTAGGTGTTATCTGCATCAATCATTAGTTGGACATGTTTGGCTGAATGTCGTATTTTCATTTTTCAAATATAAATTGACTTGTTAAAGATCTTGCTTTAGTGGACTGATGCTTGTTGCCAACTAAGGTGACCCCTTTTGAGCGAAAATTTTGAAAATTCTTTTTCTTTTATTTCTTTTTGTTTGGGGATTGACTATTTAATGTGAAAAGAAAATTTCAAAGGAAAATATAAAAATTATGAGTTTTGCTAACATTAACTAGCATTCTTGGGAATTTGAACTTGCAAATGACAGATTTTTGTTATTGGTTTGCCAAATAAAAATATATTCCCAAAAAAATTATATTCCTAAGAATAAAAAAACATTCACTTTCACTAAGTATTTTTAAGTCTACTCAAGTGCAACCATCTTTTATCGCGTGTGTCCAAAAATAATGTGTTAATCTTATTCCCCAACATAAATTTCTATGTAGCAATAGTGTTCAATAAAGGCAACGTGCATGTTCTCTCCTCTATTGCTCTATAAACATCTTACCTCGTTTTTTTCTTCTTTTCTCCAAAATATTTACTTATAACTAGTTATACCTGATTCATCAATTTAGTTCTTTATTTTTTTAATAAAAATTTAATTTTATCTTTTATCTATTAAAGTGTTATCATTTTGATCCTCTATCTTATAAATCATTTTGAACCCAATTGTTATTAAATTGGTCCTTTTTTTTTCTTTTCTGAC
This sequence comes from Nissolia schottii, assembly GCA_003254905.1. Lineage (NCBI taxonomy): Eukaryota > Viridiplantae > Streptophyta > Magnoliopsida > Fabales > Fabaceae > Nissolia > Nissolia schottii. Next base: position 287,169 of record QANU01112879.1, read on the forward strand.
ATAATCAATTTTTTTTTCCAGTTAAGTCTGTTAAGAATAATAATATATATTTATATTTGATTTGATTTGATTTGATATACATTATGTTTGATTTGNTCGTCGTTGATTTGTAGCTAATCCATAGTTGTTCTGTGATGGAAATAGTTTTTTAAATTGTCGTAAATTAGAGGGGAATTGTGTCGTAGCTAATCCCTAGCAAATTACGACCAAAAACTAGTGAATTAGTTAAACCAAAAACGGGTTTAGAGAGATAATCGATTTACTTTGGAATTTTCTAAAACTTTTTAGAAATATTTTGTAGCAAAAAAAAAATTGGTGGGTCATGGTATTTACAATTTACGCTACAAGCCATTTGGTTCTGTACATTTGCTCAATAAACCTTTGAAGTATTGTTACATTTATAATAAAACAATTAACTTTTGATCTATGCGTTAGTCGATGTGGGACTTGAGTAAAACAATATGGGAGTGAGGAATTAACGAGGGATTATCCCTCGCTAAAATGGTAATGAAGGGTTTAGTTTAGATTGAGTTTAACAAGGGATTAGCGAGGACGCATTCTCTTGTTAAGGGGATAAATTATCTTTTACCCGATTTCTCTTTGATGAGAAACATCACATCCTTACTAGCCTATCAGTCTATGTAGAAAAAATGGAAGTAGGCCAGTTTCTTTATTGATAAAGTCTCCCAATTCATTAATTGAAGGCAAATATGTCTAACCAAGTGTGCGGATAATGAAATGTAGAAACTTAATTGTTGAACTATAAAGTTAGAAAAAATTTCATATTTCTTTTTATAGAAAATAAAAATAGTTTATTAGATGAAATAAAATAATATGGCAAAAGTGCTTGTAAACAAAATAGACATTTAATAACAAATTTACTAACTTAAGAGAGTAAAATATAATAAATATGTAACAATAAATTTATCTAGTTGATTTTTTTTTTCATGTTTCATCATGATTTGAGATTGTTCATTGAGCACTTAAATTAACGTGCGTCATTTGTAAATACTTCTATAAGTATTTAATAAGTACAGAAATAATGGAGACGAAATTTTTTTAATGGTCNCTGATATAATTAATGTATTCAATTTTGAGTTCCCTTTGATGACCCCTAAATTCCTCAAATTAGCTCTTTGAATCTTTATGAAAGTTGTAGATCTTTTTTTCAACTTTAAAATGACATTTTCATTATTTGTACATCTCAAAAATAGTCACCTAACAGTCATCCAAACAAATAAACAAATATTATAAAAGATAGAAACAAACATTATACAATAAAGAAACAAATATTGTCACCAAACATTTTCTACGCCCTGTGCACTTGTTAGTTTAATATTGCTACAAAACAGAGAAATAAACATTGTCACCGAATATTTTTGCATGTTCGTGCACACGCGTGTTAATGTTGCTCGTTTTTGTGTTTAATAATATTTGTTTTTCTATTTTATAATGTTTGTTTTCTTATTTCGGTGGCTATTAAGTGACTATTTTTGAGATGTACAAATAGTATTAACTTAATTGACTTTGAGATGAGAAAGTTTAATTAACTTGATCTTTGCAAGGGATCAAAATGAATAATAATTTAAAATATAGGGAACAACATTATTTTTTTAAAGTAGAACCTAAATTTAATAATCAGTATAACGAAAGGATAAAAAAAAAAGTTATTTTGATCTATGTGAGCCTGACAAAAGAGCGTATATTAAAATTTTTAATTGATTCTCCAAAAGAAAAAATTAAGAACGAGAGAATAAATAAATTATAAATAAAGAGTATTCACGCATAAGTAGCATCATCATATTAATTTCTTACAAATTTCAAACTTATAGTGATTATCAATTGAATTGTTTATAAACATAGAAATGCCTTTGTTAAGAAAAACGCGTTGATGCTGAGATGAAACCCCAACATGCATGGAAATTATGCATTCCATGACCATGATAGCTAGCACTAGTGATCATTTACTTGGAAGCCAAGTCAATGCGTAACATATGCATGAAACTGCAGTTGTAGCCAGCTCAGTTTCACGAACACAGAGTAACACTTTAAATTGGTCTTTCTAAACATTTTACTACAAGAATTTTCCGAATTAGTGATGACAAAATTGGTTGCTAATTCATCACCAACCCTTCCCCAAAGCGATGAATTAACGACTATTTTTGTCATCGCTATTTTCAAATGAAAATTATTTGAGAGACCTAATAAATTAACTTACATATCAACATACACACTTTGATGAATGAAACTTGATATTTTAAGAGACAAAATAAGAAGTAAAATGTCAAGTGTCATTCATAACAAAGTGTAGGTTGATTTGTAGGTTAATTTGTTAGGTTTCCCAAGCATTGTTATTTTCAAATCGATGATTAGCTTGAAAAAAAATTGGGTTGCTAATTTATAGCTAATTTATTTTAGTAACGAAACTATTTGTCATTATTTCATCACTAATCCGTAGCTGATTTACAATGGAAATGGTTTCTTAAAATGTCACGAATTAGCAAGGAATTGTGTCGTAGCTAATTCCTCACATACTCCTCGCACAATTCATAGTGAATTCGTCGTTGATTTGTAGCTAATCCATAGTTGTTCTGTGATGGAAATAGTTTTTTAAATTGTCGTAAATTAGAGGGGAATTGTGTCGTAGCTAATCCCTAGCAAATTACGACCAAAAACTAGTGAATTAGTTAAACCAAAAACGGGTTTAGAGAGATAATCGATTTACTTTGGAATTTTCTAAAACTTTTTAGAAATATTTTGTAGCAAAAAAAAAATTGGTGGGTCATGGTATTTACAATTTACGCTACAAGCCATTTGGTTCTGTACATTTGCTCAATAAACCTTTGAAGTATTGTTACATTTATAATAAAACAATTAACTTTTGATCTATGCGTTAGTCGATGTGGGACTTGAGTAAAACAATATGGGAGTGAGGAATTAACGAGGGATTATCCCTCGCTAAAATGGTAATGAAGGGTTTAGTTTAGATTGAGTTTAACAAGGGATTAGCGAGGACGCATTCTCTTGTTAAGGGGATAAATTATCTTTTACCCGATTTCTCTTTGATGAGAAACATCACATCCTTACTAGCCTATCAGTCTATGTAGAAAAAATGGAAGTAGGCCAGTTTCTTTATTGATAAAGTCTCCCAATTCATTAATTGAAGGCAAATATGTCTAACCAAGTGTGCGGATAATGAAATGTAGAAACTTAATTGTTGAACTATAAAGTTAGAAAAAATTTCATATTTCTTTTTATAGAAAATAAAAATAGTTTATTAGATGAAATAAAATAATATGGCAAAAGTGCTTGTAAACAAAATAGACATTTAATAACAAATTTACTAACTTAAGAGAGTAAAATATAATAAATATGTAACAATAAATTTATCTAGTTGATTTTTTTTTTTCATGTTTCATCATGATTTGAGATTGTTCATTGAGCACTTAAATTAACGTGCGTCATTTGTAAATACTTCTATAAGTATTTAATAAGTACAGAAATAATGGAGACGAAATTTTTTTAATGGTCGAGACAACTTTTTTAGGACTTACAATTATTACTTGTGCATGTGTACTTAAATTTCACTTTGAGGGTTTGGAGTACTTCATGTGTAGAAAAGGAGGACTCTGTGTGGGCAATTCCAAGAGACATTCGAATGCTGATGGAAGTCTGGATGGACATGCCGGTGAAAAATTACAAAAAGACATGCCTAGTTTATTCTTTTCTTTTCTTTTCTGTCACATGGGCAATCTGGAACTTAAGGAATAACATTATATTTGATGGCTAGGTGATTAGTTGGGATAATATTTTTGCACAATTTGAATTTGAAGTGCCAAAGTTGGGTTAAAGAATGGGAATCTAATAAGAATCAAAAGAAGAAAAAAGGGGCAAGAGATCAGGGGAGGGAAATTCGATTTGGGTATGGTGTAAGTGAAAAAGAATATCAATGGTGGGTTTTGATTGAGTATGATGTGAAACATCAAAACTATGTGATTGGTGGAATTCTATCTAAGGAAGGTGCAATAGAATCACAGAGGTATTTTGAGAAGAATAAATGTGAACGGCATGTTTCAAGCAGAATTGAGGGCTCTGAAAGAAGGTGTTATTTTTTTTGTTGTGATCTTGGGGGGTTTTCAAAGGATGTGATGGATTTTTTCTCTAGGTTGGATCTGTTAAAATATTTGGTATCTAGAACTAGCAATAATGATTAGGAATTACGATTTGGAATAAATTTGTGCGGGATAGGAGTAATTTTGAAAATGTTAACCTGCTGTCAAATTCGAATTTCCTAAAACAATGGAAAACAAGGTGGAAAAGTATGAAGCATTTTGGGAGTGTGCATCGCGTATCATGGTAACCATAATTGTTTGCTTAAGTGTTACATCTCAAGTGGGTTCTTGTGGCATATTATCAAGGGGAAATTCAACAAAGTGGGTTAGTTACTTTTGCTAGTGGTAGTTTTAGATAAACATAAATTTGCAATTATGTGGGTGCATGGGTAGCTCTTATCTTTTAGTAGGGGCTTGAGGTGGTTCCTTAAATTTTGTGATGTATGAATGTCTCAGGAACTGATTTTATTGACAATGGAATGAGTTTCATCTTTGATTTTGTTTGTATTTGTTATTCTGTGCTGGCCTTGTTTTGGGTTCTAGCCTTTAATTCTTCTAAAAAGATAAGTACAGAAACATGTTTCGATCTTAGGATAAAATGAATCTTGCACAACTTACATTTCATACGACACAAAGAAATGAAATTAATAGTTTGTTGTTACAAAACTAAATGGTACCAACTAAGGTTTGGTTTAGTGGTAAGAAATTAGTCTACCACAACGTGTGAGTCGTCCATATTTCAAATCTCAGTTGAAAAAGTCGTCTGTATATAAGTGTCTAACAGTACTTGAACAAGATTGCTTTCATTGAAAGGATATCATTGAAAAACAAAAATAAAATTAAATGAAAAAAATTATATTTTTGTCTAATACATTTATCTAATTTATTAATTTGGTATTCTACATATTTTTTTTTATCAATTTGGTCTTCTATATTTAAATCGTTATCAATTTAATTTGTTATTTTTTTTAATCAGTTGGATCCATTGCATTTTAAATCATTCGCGGTGAAAGTGGTCTATATCTGTGACACAAATAGCATTGAAGTGCATGGCAAACCAAACTAATTGTTTAAAACATAATAGACGAAATTGAAACATAAAAAAAGTAATGAACCAAATTTATAGTTATTTGAAATGCAAATAAATAAGTAAATAAATAAATAATTAAATAATGCACATGATCAAATTAGTAAATCGGATAAAGACCGATGACAAAAAGGTCATTTATCCTAGTTTAATTAACAACCAATCAATACGTACATTTTAACGGTTGACTTAATATAAGCTTGGAATTGCAGCTGATTAGGACTGAGAGCTACGTTCAGCAAAATAGATGACAAGCAATGATTAAATTACCATGCATAATCAACGCGCAATAATTATAATTGTTTAATTGTCCAGCTAAAATTTTGGGGTAGTTTTTGGATGTATGTGTCGTTTTTATTGACTTAAAAGTAGGTTATAAGAATGGTTGTTAAAATAAAAGAAACAATGGCACATCAAGACGAAAAAAAAAAAATCATTTAAACTGAACAGCAAAATTCCACGCTCCACACTTACAAGTCCAAATATCTCACACAACACAACTACATGGTTGATTAAAGTGGAATTCCATTGGTTATGGCATCAATCATGAATTAAAGTAAATTAATAGACCCAAGTTATGCATATTTGCTACGAAGATCCTTGTCCCCTAATCATATTTTCTACCATTTGGTCGTACATACTAGAACGAGTCAAAGATTCTTGCAAATGATAATTAAGAATGTGTAATGTTTACGAGCCACGGTTAGCATGAAATTTTGGAGATGAGGCGAATTTAATGTCTAATTATTATTTCATAATCATTTATTTTAATGTAACTGTCAAATTAATATATATATATATATATATATATAAAAAAATTAAGAAAAATAATAAATAAATTTAGTAATAATAGTATAAAATTATATTTTTTGGTAATGACCTTTTTTTTTTGTTAATGTAATGGGACAAAATATTTGTAGTGGACGGAATTATCTATGTTAATTCACCATTAATGTAATAATGTACTATCTTTGTTCGTGTTGCTATTAATAGGAACAAATATATAATTAAGGGTATTATTGTAAAAAAAAAAATTAAAAATATCACTACCTTGATATTTAAAGTTGATAGATATTCTGTAACTCTAAAATACAAAAATTTGACAGAATTCTTCGTAAAGGATGACATAAAAAAAAGAGTTTAAAAGTATATTCAGTCAATGTGAAATAATTTTACGCTTTCATTTAACAATGTGATGTTATAGTGAAGGTGACTTAATTATTTATGCTAATGCGGTAATGTGTGATTAGATGATAGATAGTGTAAAATTATTTTAGCTAGATAATGCATAAAAATTAACTCATAAAAAAATTGACAAATTACAACAATCTTCCATGAAGTCCATAAATATTACACTTATTCTCATTTAGTAGTTGACATACTCTCACTTCTTTATCTCCAAATAATTTTCAAAATTTCAAAGCTACCATTAAGAATTTTAAAAAAATCCTTAATTCACAATCTTCTACCTTCATCCTATAATTAAAGGTAAAATAATTATTTTATGCGTTATATTAATTTTAAAATTTTAAAATTTAATGATTAGAAGAGGTCAATGTACAAACCTTAGACAAATCAATGGAGATGGGCACTTACAAATTAAAAGAGTAGGTCCAATACTGATAGATTTTAAGCCAGGTTACCAAGACTTACCCTAGAAAAATTAGCTTGCTAGTAGTTTATATGTTCAACCTCATCTTCGAGCCCCTTAAACTTGAATTTTAAATAATGCACAATATTCACATATCATGTGCTAAAATTCAACTAATTATTTTATTAAAAAGAATAATCACTGCAAGAAATCTGTGATTTAGCGGCGGTTATTTTGCAGCGGTTTGTTCAAAATGCCTCTGTTCAATGACTAGCGGCAGTTTGAACAGAACCGCTATTGATTAGCGTCGGTTTCCCTTCAAACCACTGCAAAACTATAATTTTTTTAAAAAATAATTAAAACCTAAATTAAAAACTACACGTCTCTCATATCTCACTTTCTTATCTCACTCTCGGCAAAGAAAGACGCGACCGCGATGCGAGCTTGTTGACGGTGGCGACAGCGACACGACACGACAGTGAGCTCAGATCTGGTGGTGAGGAAAGAAAGACTTTGTTCTCCAAGATTCTGGCAACAGTGACCTACCATTCTCTCTCTCTCTCTCTCTCTCTCTCTCGCAAGCTCTAACCATATCGCCGACCACTCTGTTGAAATTGCTAAAAGAATTCCATACCTCCCCTGTTGGTGGTCATGTAGGAGTTAAAAGAACAATGCCTTGAATTGCCAACTTGTTCTATTGAAAGGAAATGTGTGGCAACATTAAGCAATTTGTGGAAACCTATAACATATGTCAAAGGGCTAAAATTCGTAACATTTCTCTTGTCTGCCTTTTGCAGCCTCTTCCTGTACCTATGGCCATTTGGGAGGATGTGTCACTTGACTTTATCACTGGCTTGCCCAACTCCAGTAGTTACATAGTTTTTGGGTGGTTGTGGACCGTTTGAGCAAATATGCTCATTTTATGCCGATGAAGACTAAATACACTGCGAAATAGGTAGCTGAAACATTCTTTAATAGTGTGGTCAAGCTACATGGCATGCATCGCTACATTGTTTAGGATCGGGATAAAGTCTTCACGAGCAACTTTTGGCAGCATCTCTTTAAAGTGCTAGGGACATCCTTGAGCATGTCCACTACGTATCACCCACAGTCTAATGGCCAGATTGAGGCTATTAATAAGTGTCTCAAAATGTTCTTGTGTTGCTACATATTTAAGAATCTAGAATCATGGTTGAAGGTAGCTTGGGCTGAGTTATGGTATAATAGGACATGTCATTCAAGTGCTGTCATGATGCCATTTTAGGCTATCCCGCGCGAGATGATAGACAAGAAAGGCGTAGACAATTTCTGGAGCTCATCTCGCTCGAGATGATGTTCACACAGGGTCATGTCACGCGAGACAAGTGCGGGAATTAGTCCCACGTCCAATTAGCACTGTAGAAGGAGGTCTCCTCCTCCCCCTATAGAGGCTTTTCGTGAGTGTTTAGCCTTGTTAATTCACTCCAAGAGCTTGAGAAGTTACACTTTTGTGAGACTTTTCGCTCCAGTTATATTTTATTTCTTTTCTCTCTCTTGTCTTCCGTTCATGGGGAAACAGTGCCTCCACATAGGGTGTCAAGAGCTCCCAGCTTTGTGTTCCTTAGCGTTCAGCCATTTCAGGTGAATGGCTTTTTTCACGGTCTATTTTAGACCATGTAGTCATTTTTAAAAGTTATTTATTTATTTTATTTTTATTTTATTTATGCATGTTTTATAAAATCCTAGGAGGTGGAATTTATTATTTTAATTACCTATTTATGAAGTTAGTTATTCTTTTATTTAGTTAGATATTCTCTTATGATTATTTATTTAGAAGATCCTTATTTATGAGATAGATATTTACGAAGTTATTTTTAGAAAATCATGAAACTATTTTTATAACTACATGGTACCACATTTATTGCATTAAATATATTCATGTTGTGTGTGTATGATTAATATTAAATGATATAGATACCCATACTATTTAGTTAAACCCTTAATAAAAGATAATGGTTAAGGAAAGATTTTGGTGGGAGAAGACTTATGTTAAGGAAAGGTTTTGGCTAAGGAGAAGACTTGGTACTTAAGATGTCCATTGTGACACACCTCTTACCTGGGAACTTCCCTAAGCATGAGATCTTAATCTACCTTTATTTTTCCAAAATAAAACACTTAAGGATATTAAGTCATGTTATGATAATGATTATGTTGTGATGATCATGTTATGTACTTGAAATTGTTTTCATGGAAGTATATCTAGGATAAAACTGTAAGTCAACGACAACCTACGTTGACCCCGGTATACCTTATATGATCGTAAAAGTAGAATAGGATTCACGTAGAGTTAGGTGCAAGACCATAAAGCCCGGGCATGGCAGCCCGTGATGCCCAGTGACATGTACCATGTATCATTTCATGTAGATTAGGGCAAGACTGTAAAGCCCGCACATTCAGGAACAGCTAAACTATAATGCTCAAAATGTCTATCTAGAGAACTCGTCACTTGTTTATGTTCTTAAAATGTTTTAATAATATAATTATCGTTATTATATAAACGTTTTCATGACTGTTATATATATACTCAAAATGTCTATCTAGAGAACTCGCCACTTGTTTATGTTCTTAAAATGTTTTAATAATATAATTATCGTTATTATATAGACGTTTGCAAATGCATGTCATGGTTACAAATTGTCCTATGTCGCCATGGGGTTTGCCATTCACTGAGCGATGACTCACCCCTCATCAACCCTTTTTCAGATACCGTTGACGAAGATGTGCCGCTCGTTGAGTAGATCTCAGCAGTTTGGACTCTTGGTGAGCTTCATGTTGTCATGAAGTATTCTTCAGTTATTTCAGTCTTTAGGATAGTTTATTTCCTGTCAGTCTTTAGAGTGATCCAGTGGACTACAAGCAGAGTGTAGCGTATTTTGAATTATATATATTTCGTATCTTATAAAGGATCTTTTTATCATATTATATTATATTGTGATGTTTAGATTTTATTTTAAAAGTATTTCCTTTTTATTTATAAAAGTTGCGCATTTTTCATGATTAGCATGCTAGGAGGCTTTCGTAATGGAACTAGTCCCATGCATTCCGGTAATGATTTATGGGGTCGTTACACAGACCCTCCTCCATCTATTTTTAAGTACTCCCTGGTTGCTGGTGATGCGCCTCAGGTGCAGGAATTGCTCCTGGATAGGGATAAACTCTTATAGCTTCTTAAAATCAACTTCGAGTGGGCGCAAAACCACATGAAAAACTAGGCGAACAAGAGCTCACAGATAAGGAGTTCAATGTAGGTGACATGGTCATCGTTAAATTCTAGCCACGCCTCCAACATTCTATGCAAGTCAAGCGCGTTCACAAGCTGAGTTTGATTTACACAGGCCCATTTTAGGTTAGCCAACGAATTGGTAAGGTTGCTTACAAGCTTCAATTACTCGAAACTGCGATACTACACCTTGTATTTCATGTATCTATGTTGAAAGGTTTTAAAGGTGAGGTTAAAGTCCCATATATGTCTTTCCCACTGTGTTTTTCAACTCATGGTCCTCTAGTTCACCCTACTTCAATTATACAAAATAGAGAGGTCGATAGTAATGGAGGCAAAGTACAACAAGTATTGGTCCAATGGGAGGGATTACGTCAAGGAGATGCCACTTTGAAAGATCTCACAGTGATCCGGGATTACTACTCTTCTTTCAACCTAGAGGACAAGGTTGGTATTAAAGGAGAGGGCGCTGTTATGCCACTTAAGGGCAATTTAGACAATATTCCTCAAGCAACCATTGAGCAACCATTGAGGCGACCAACCAGGTGTCACTTGATGCAGAAAATGGGCAAGCTCAAGGCTGAAGGAATACATAACTCGTTGATATAGAGGATCGGAAGTCAAGAGAAGATTTAGACATTTGGTACATTTTAGTCTGTTAGCTTATCTAAATTTTTTTATTCTTCTCATCTCGTTTGCAGTCATCTAATGGATCCAATCTCTTAATGGACCATTAGTTTTACTCCTGCTACTACCTGTTACTGTGATTGTTATGTCCTTTTGTTGCTGCATATCTGTTTCAATCGCTTTGTTTCTACAATTTCTTGTTCAAAATTGTACTTAGTTGTAGTGAGAACTTACTATGAATATTTTTGTAATTGTTGAGCAAGTGCAACAACAACACAAGCAACCCCTAAATCTTGGGCTCAATTGCATGCATCCAAGCCTAGTTAATAATTTTATTTTATTTTTTATTAAAAAAGGCTTATTTAAACCTATATCCATGCACTCGAGCTTCGTATGTGCTTAAAAGATTGTCATAAACGTCAAATCAAATACAATTCTTGACAATTTGCTGATTATAAAATTCAGCATGAATTTTAAGAATACTCGGAATTTGCCAATTATCATCCCTAATAGTTATTGGACAAGAGGAAGAAGCATGTATAGATGCAAGATTCTTGCAAGTCTTTTTCTTCAACTACTTAATTAATTGCTACTCTGTACCACTTGGAAATTTTCTTAATTAGAAAGTTTCTCATTCTCCGCAGCGATCTTTGACTAATCTATTAGAAGTTTAGGCAAACATGTTTTGTAGAAATATAAAATTAATGGTGGCAAAAAAAATATTTTGCACATTGACTTTCGAGGTCACAACTTGCTTTAATAGATTAATTAAAAGAATATTATCATGTCAAACAATCAACATATAAGAAAAAATATATCACATCAAAATAAATAAGAGCAACCGAACGTTATACATAATTGAAACTTAATTTGTAGTTTATTTTGGAATTTTCTTCCCGAACCCCACTTTTGGTTATTGGGCTCTTTGATTTGTAGCTCCTTCATCCAGACAGGGAATTAGAACTAATCCTCTTGATCAAATGAGATTTGGTCTAGTGGTGATAAGGAATTTATCCACTGCAACGTGACAAATCATAATTTAAATCATAAGTAAGAGAGATGTTCATATTTAAGTGTTTAATAGTCCTTGAAAGCAATCGTTAAAATCCTTAAAAGTTAGGCGCAAACCAAATATTAGAATACCAGCATTTAATTTGTACGGCTAATTAGGAGCAAACCAAATACTTCGTTGGCTATACAAAAAAATGGTGCAAAATATGGTTACCACACATAGAAATAGACAAAGATTACTCAGAAGAATAAGGAAGATATGGTTTTTTAAATACATGGGTAAATACCCTATACTATTTAATTTATTCATTTTTTATAATTTTTACAACTAAATTCATCAAATTTTATTATCATTTTATGATTTAATATAACATATTGATGAATTATATGATCTAATGTAATAAATTAATACTTTTCAATACAATATTTGTAGAGAGGTGCATCATAAGTTCAAATAGTCCATAAATATCTAAATATCTTATAAGTTGATTTTAACAGTGATTTGACTAATGAAAAATTTATTACGATTATATAAAACATGAAATAATAACAAAATTCGATGAATGTAACTGTAAAAATTATCAAAAATAGATAAATTAAGTAGCATGTGATATTTTTATTCCATGAGATATTTAAGAATGGCAGAAGAAGCTGAACTGCTCGACGAGCTCCAAGAAGAAGCACGCATCAAGGAAGAAGCGCTCAAATAAAGAGTAGCCAAACGCCACAACACAAAAGTTGTTCCCAAAAACTTCAACAAGGGAGACCTAGTGCTTCGAAGAAATGACATAGGGCTTCCAACACCTGGGCAGGGAAAGTTAGCCCTAAATTGGGAAGGACCCTACCAAGTGAAAGAAGTCCTAGGAAAGGGGGCGTACAAGCTAAACACAATAAAAGGAACGGAGGTACCGTGAACTTGGAACGCGACCAACCTCCGAAAATTTTACATCTAGCCATATAAAATGAAGCTTGGTAGGAGGGTACCCTTTTTCCTGACCCAGGTCATCCTGGAGTCTTTTAATGCCAAATGGTACACAACCCGGTTATCAATAAAATTTTCTTACTTTTCTACATTCTACTTACACAAGGAAGAACATCCTTCCATAAACAAAAGCCTAAGGGCCAATCAAAAGAGGATATTCAACCGAAAGCCATGGCCTAAAAACAAAACATATATACGTATACACATATATTTATGTACAAATAAATTGATACCCTAAAACAAAGCTTGGACGCAAGCTTAGAGGTCATCAAAACAACCAACTTGCAACCAAAATGATTGCACAAAAAAGGGAGGAAAGAGGCAAGAATGCAAGAATTGCATTAAACATCCAAGGATCTCATAAATATTACAGGCTGAAGTTTCCCAAATTTAAATGAGCATGAAAATACATAAGAACTTTGTCTAAAAATACAGCAAAATAAAGGAGGCTAATCCTCCTGGGCAGAATCACTACTGAGCTCGGACGGGGGGCTCTTCTTCTTCAACTCCATCGAGATCCTTTTCAACAACTTCAGACCCCACCACTCGACCAGTGGCACTAAAATGAGAACGGTCAACCCCAGGAAAAAAGAGCTCCGCTTGGTCCAACAAATTTGCTGTGGTATCCACAGCAGACTTTTACCGGGCGTCCTAAATCTTCGAAGCACGGTCTTTTGACCTTTGCACCTGAGCTCCCCTCCTTGCCCCTCGAAGGCTCCACTCTAGCGAGTCTCTCCCTAGCTTCTGCCAGCTCTCGTTCAGCCCTTTCAGCTCAGGAGGTAACCTCCTGAATCTCCAGTTGAGCCTTTTGCTGAACCTCCTTGACCTCCCATTTAAGGCTCCTTATCTGCTCATTCTTGCAAGCCATTTTCCGCTCAGCCATGACCACGCCACAAGAAAGCTGTATAACCCCGCGAAGCCCAACCCCTAGCCACTCCTTTACCGACGACTCCTTCTCAAGATCCTCCTTCTCATCGTCCCTCAGGAGGCTCTCATAAAGATAACAAGGGTTATACCTATTCGATAAGATGGATACTTGAGGCTCATCAGCAAATTCAAATGAGCTTAGAGGATCACTCACTTTTTCCTTCCCCCGGGAGGAACTAACGCTAGTGCATTTATGGGTGGGGCACCAAGTCCTCTGAACTGGAAGAGGTCACTTCTACTTCATCAGTGGGGGCGCCCGGAACACCAAGATCTCCCAAAGTTCCAGACCCAGCTGAGGTAACAGGGTTAAGGACAAGAGCCTCACGGTTAGCCGGAGGTGATTGGGGTTCGACCATGGAGCTTCTCTCAACACCGCGCCTGGTGAGCAAGGCAGCAAGGTTCTGAGGAGCCATCTTGCCTACAACAAAAAAAAAAACAGAGAACAAGTCATTAGTCACTATAACAAACCAAAAGATAAAGCAAAAGGAAACAACAACAATATAAGAAGCTCACCGAGATATTTTCTAAAGTTTGAACTCTTAAGCTTAGAAAGCACAAAGGGCTTATACTGAAAATGCTCAACAAGCGTCTTTGCCACTCTTTCTTCATATTCCGACATCACCAAATTTGGAGAGTTCTTTGAAACTCACTCCTTGTTCCAGCATAGAGGAAAAAAGGGACCCCCATTGGAATCAAAGAACGCACCTTAAATCTCATCCTTAAGGAAGATCTTTACATAGCGGGTCTTAAAGCCATGAAATGATTTTTCAAAGGGGGTAAAAATGGTCTTGTTAAGGTGAGACTTCAAAGACAGTAAGCCCTCTGAACCACTAGTGGCAATACCTCCCGCTTGCCTGCCCAAGTAGAACACACTCAAGAAGACATAAGGGGAAGCAGGAATGCCACAAAAGGAACATAGTTCCTCAAAACCCCTAAGCGTTGCCCAACCATTCGGATTAATCTGAATAGGGGCGACGTGATAGTACTTGAGGACAAACTTATGCAAGTCGGTAAAAGAAAGCCTAAAGCCAACACTCACAAAGGTGGCCAAATACATATAAAAAAATCATCCTCTCCTTCTTCACAGGAGAAACAAGGCCTCTCTTAGTCAGTTGGTAATTGAAGCTCATATTTTTCGTCAGACAAACCACCAGCCGACAACACATTAAGGCCACATTTCTCCCCCAATTCCTCAATTGCCAAGCAGGAGGGAAGGCCTAACAACTCCGGGGAGGCCCACTCATATGCCTCCCTATCACAGGGCCTCAATAGACGATAATTCTTTACCGAGGGGCCGGTTCCTCTCACCATACCTACAAGAATCACCACAAGCTAAGTTAGAAAAATTGGAGAAAACGTAGCAAACAGGTTCAGGCCCTAAGTAGTGATTTTTTGAAGAAAAAAAGGAACGGAAAGGGCAGGTCCAAAAAAAAATGCAGGAGGGAAAAGGGCCAGTCAGGCGATCGGCCCCAAAAAAAACACAAGAAGGAAAAGGGCTAATCAGGGGACCGACCAAAAAAAAAAGAATTGAGGAAAAGGGCTGGACAGGTAATCGACGCCAAAAAAAATTGAGGCAAAAAGCTGGTCAGGTGACCAACCCCCCAAAAAAAAGGGCCAAGCCACCCAGGCCGGTCATATGATCGGCCCAACCCCTGCTCCCTCAAAAAAAAAAATAGCTAATCTAACAGGTCGGTCATAGGACCGACCCCCCACGAACGCCCCCTTCCCATCCTCCATTCCTATCCCTATCCCCATAATACATTCTCCCCCACACCCACCCTCCCTGCCCCCTCCGCCTCAGACCGCCGACCCCGCCGGCGGCGGGAGTCCCGCTGCCGGTAACTCCAAAATCACCTCCACCCACTCATTTTTCAATCACATTAACCTCCTCCCACTACCTATTTCTTCCATACAATAAATATCCATACACATACACATTCTACCATGGCAATCTTCATCCAACTCATTAAGTATATGCAGAAAATAACTTCAACAACTTGCATATGGAAGAAATGACTTGCTTTAAATAAATGGAGACAAAGGTGGTGGTGGTTGAAGCAACGGTGGCAACGGTGTGGCGGCGGTGGTTGATGGAGGAGAATATGGAGGTCAAGTGAAAGTAGAAGAAGGGGTAGAAGTAAAAAATGGGAAAAAGAAGAAGTAGAATAGTGTAGGGAGAGTAAAAAAGGGGGGGAGAAGGAAGTGTTTGAAAATTTTTAAGAGAGGGTAAAAAAGGGGGAGAAGAAAGTATTTAAAATTTTTTGAAAGAAAGTAAAAAAAGAGGGAGAGGGAAAGAGTTGAAATTTTTTGAAAAAGAAAGTAAAAAGGGGGGGAAGAGTGAACATGGAGGGAAAGTGAAATTTCTAAAAATGGGAGGAGAATAAGTTATATTATTTTTTTTAGAAACTTCCGTGTCAAAAAGTCAAAGAAAATGCAATGGGGGCAACACAGACCAACCCAAAAAATTGCAAATGGCATTACTAAAGTACCGGTGGAACCACAAAATTCAGAGAAAAATATGATTAATCAAAAGCAAGCTACGAGACCCAAAAAAAAAAAGCATAGCACTCGCTAGTAAAATAGCAAGCTTGTGTTGGGAGCAATATTACGGGCTAAAAATCGGGTCCGAGAGCTCTAACCCTCTAAAAGGGAGAAGAGCTCACATTCTCTAAAGACCCGAAGGGCCCAACTCACTAAGGAGCAAAAGAGGCTCGCCCCACCTGGTCAGATCGGCCCAAAGAGAGGAAGCCTCATGGGGCTTAGAGGAGGAGAAGGTCGTAAGCCCAAAGACTCTGAATTCGGTCCGACCCAACAAGGCCAAGAGGAGGTAGCAGCAACCTCTCCTCCCCAGTTCGCAACCAACTCCTGGATAAGCGGGAAAAGATACACCGGGGAGCGGATAAGCAAACCCCCTCGCTTTATCTCTATCTTACCTTTATCTTTGCACTCTAAGCTCATCTATAAAAGCACATGACCCCTCAGGTCATCAGGTACCTCTCATTCCCCTCTTAGAGAATTTCCCTATTCCTTGTGCTTACTTGAGCTTTGGAGTGCCTTTGCAGGTACACCCCGCCGCCGCACTTTCTCCGAGAGGAACCCGCTTGGAGCTTTCGTCTGAGCCTCCGAACCCGCTCGGAGCTCTTGTCCTGACCTCCGAACCCGCTCGGAGTTTTCGCCCCAACCTTTGAGCTTAAGTCCAGCACCTTCCTCACCCGTTCAGATAACCTCGTACCCTATATGAATTACTTGTGAATAGTTACCTTTTAGGCATGAAGCCATGTGATGTTTGTGTGGCTAAAAATGATGCAAGTTGCAAGTTAGGGTGCAATTATTTCAAGTTTTGAAAGATGTGATTAAAGAATATTTAACTTTCATAGAACTGAAAAAATAGTTTTTCTTAAGAAGCTATCATCAAAGAGAAGCTGCTCATATCAGCTTTCGTTGAAAAAATTGAAAACAATGTTTTTCTTTAAACCGTTTTTTTAATTAAAAAAGGTTAGCTTTTCAAACAAACGGCAGTTGATAGTCGAAGCTATTGGGCCAAACTTTTCGGCTTCGTGTATTGGGCCCAAAATGCGTTGTCGGCCATAAAGCAAGCTGAATAGGCGTAAGCAAGTGAAGAGAATGTCTAATAATGTATGCTAAACATTTGATAGGGAGCATATCTTAGGAGGCTGGTTTCCACTTTCAACTGGAAAGACATAGGAAATGGATCTTTCTCATGTATAAATTGCACATGATAAGGTTATGTGCACATTCTCATTATTGATTTTTTTTTCTTACCATTTTAAGTTAATTTAATTAATGGTAGAGATGTGCACATGACAAGCAATTTTCACATGATAGGATACATTATAAAAAAAATATTAGGGACAAAGCGATTAAGGGCTAGGAAAAAGATTATGCTAGTATAATGATGCCAATTATGAGCCTGTTTGGATTCATTTAAAAACTTATTTTGTTTACTTAAATTTTTTAAGTATGACTTGCTTTTAAGAATTTTATTTTGAATTTATAAGGTATTTTCACTAAAAAAATTATAGCTTTTTTTTTTGAAGTTTAGCATTACAAACTTAAAAAAAAAATGTTTTTCTAACTTATTTTTTAAATAATTTTTTTAATTTAATTTAAACTCGTATTTTTTTTTCTTTATAAAAAGTTACTTTTTTCTAAAGCTGAATCTACACTAATGCGAAAAGATATTCAAAAAAATAAGAACGTCACCGTTATAATTTCAGATGAATCAAAAAATCAACAAAAGAAAATTCATTATTGCACAAACAAAATCTTCACCTCAATCTTGTAATTATATGTTCAAACTACCAAACACACAGAGCAAACCATCAAATTCATTACAACAAGTAGAATCCGACCAAGCATACTAAAAGAAAATAATTAACACGCGTATGCTTAAGCATCTTGATCTTCCAAGTTCTAAGTTCTAGGTTGCTAACTGATCAAACTTCAAAGGAAGTCCAGAGTGCAAATCCACTATTAAGAAAGAAAATGCTGATACAAGAGAGAGGTATCGTAATAGGGATCGATGCAATCAAGGTACGTTAATGGATAATATTGCATTATATTATTATTTTTTCATCTGTTCCAATCTTTAATATTTGATCTGCTAAAATCTTACATGTGGTATTAGGACAGGTAATATTATTATTAGGAACTGTGAAATTGATGTGTGACGTTATCAATTTTCTAATGAACAGTTTAGGGTTTGTGCGAACCCCAATTTGATACACTGTTCACTATGTTGCATGGGTACCGTGTCGGTATGGGGTACGGATACGAGTACACGGTAAAATTTTTTTTGAAAATAAGAGTACGGATAGGTTGAATATATATAACAAAAATAATAAAATTCACAAAATAACTAAAATAAAAATAACAATTTTAACATTAAATAAAGTTAAATTGTTCAATATTACATCTCAAAACATTCAAAACAAGAACACAGCAATCAAACGGTTGTTGAAGCTTCTTGTGAATGTGAATTCATCTAATACATAAATAAAAAAATAAATCTAAAAAGAAAGAATGCAACAAACACCATAATATCACTTCAATTTTAATCGGAAGTTTAGAACAGAGAATGAACTCAATATCAATTCAATCAAATAATCGGGAAGAAACAAAGAAGGCAGTACCAAAACAAATTGACTAGTTTCATTTATTTTAGATACCACCATTACCAATTTACCAACAAAAATAAAAAAGCAAAAAGAGCCAAAAATAGAAAGCAAAAAAAGTCAAAAACAACAAAAAAAACCAAAAAAGATTTTTTTTAAAAAAAAGCAAAGGACAAAAACAAAAAAAAAAAAAGCCAAAAAAAAATAAGAAAAAAAATGCCAAGAAAAACCATAGATTACCTAAGACTCTTAGAGGATGGAGCAGCGAATTGGCAGCAAGACGTGACTGGACGAGGCGGCACGACTGTAGACGAGGTGGCACAACCGCGGACGAGGCAGTGCGACTTCTCCTGGCGCCTGGCGGAATCTACTGGCTGCGTGAAGGCCGGAAGGGAGTAGGGAGGCAGAAGGGAAGACGACGCAAGAGGGAAGAGGGTAAAAGAGAGGACGATGAAAGCAAAGGTAAGGTTATGTGCTTTACTTAATTTTCTTTTTAAACCAGAATGCCGTAGTTTTGATAAATTGGCGTAGTATCCAGCAGTACTTAAAACCATACTCATTTCTAAAAAAAGAAAAATTGGGTATGTAAATGGAGTACCCATGCAACACAGACTATTCTGGTTGAGAGAGAGTTTCATTTTCCTTTTGATTAAGAGAGAGTAACCACAGCACTGAGACGTCATTGCTGCTATTGTCACTATGTGGCAGAGAACCTTTCATTGCCATTCGCGTTCTAAAATTAGTTCGTGAAGAAGCATCACCCATCTTGCACGTCGTTGCTGCTGCGGTGTGTTGCGATTGACGAGAGAAAAAGGGAGTCAATGTCCATGGTGGCATCGTTGTCCGTGGTCGATCGTGTCTTGCGGCAGCACTGTTGCTTCTATTGTGAAGTGACACTGCTCCCTCTGTTTATGTGAAGTGTGATGGAATTTTGCTGGAAATTAGTTTTCTGGATTTGGTCCATTTTCCTTCCACGTTCATGTTCGGTAACCAATTCACGTTTCTCGTCCTCAAACACACGTTCTGATAAAAATTGTTTGAGCTCTGTGATGGGCAGATTAGAATGGGTTGCTCTCAGTTTTGGATTAGCAAGCCTACTCCTCAATTCAAAAAAAAGATTCACCGTCTATTTTGAGTTAGTGATTGTCTGGAAAAACAAAGTTGATTTCGGGTTCGTGTTTGATCTGCAATGGTTGGAGACACGCTTTTGTACTTTTTAACTTCCGTTGTTTGATATGAATATGTTATTTGAATTGACTAATATGTTTAGATCTATCATTGAATATATGTTTACAAGGTGACGTTGCTGGGAGATGGCGGAGCTTGGAGGCGCGTGAGAAGGAAAATTGATGGAGCTGGGAGCGAGTGGTGGGGCGACGGAGCTCTAGGAGGTGGAAGAACGAAGGGTGACGGTGGCGGTGGCGTGGTGCACTGTGAGAGTGAGAAGGAAAACCGTGAGAGATGAGATAGGGTGAGGGTTAGGGTGGAGGCTGCTGAGAGAAGACGAGAGTGAGTGATGTGGGAATTTAGGAGAGTGAGTGTTTAGATTAGGGTTTCATGCTTTTATTAAAAGAAATTAAAATAATAAAATTATATTAATAAATATGATTGTATAAAATGATTCAAAAACTGATGTTAGTCTAGTGGTTAAGGTGTTGCTCTATTAAGTCAGAAGTCTCCAGTTCGAATCTACCTGAAGGTAATATAATTTTTTTTTAGTAAACAGGCCTAACATTTGTAAATAAACAGGCCAGCCTAACAGGCTTTATTGATAGTTGGGCCTGGCCTGTTTATTAAAACAAACTTTAAAAATGGCCGGAGCCTGGCCTATTTGACAAACAGGCCAGGTCAGGCCACTAACAGGCCAGGCGACAGGCCCAGATGTATAAATATTTTGTGTTAAAGCGCACAAGCACTTGTTTTTACTTAAACTCTAAACTCTAAACCAAATAATTGAGAAAAAAAATTGAAACAAAAACCTTAAACAAAACGTACCTCTTGTTTTTGCTTTGTGAGAGAGGTGTTTGTGGAATTTTCATTGTCCTTAAGCGAACTCAGGAACAAGATTGAGTAGAGTAGCTATTAAGCGATTAAGAGAGTTTTCGATCTTTCAAAAATGTAGGTTTCGTTTTCGCGAGAGACGAAGAAAGTGGAGGGTTTTTGGTGCTTTCGCGAAAGAGAAGTTATGAGCTATGTGTTTTCATCATTTAGAGAAGCAGGAACGGTTTTGTGCAATGGAGAATGTGTCATTTTAGTGTTTCCTGCGTATAAGCAGGCTTATGCGGCAACATGGTGACAGTATTGTTAGATTTTTAGCAATTATATCACGTCAGATTATCAAGGATTATAACAATTCGTAAATACCTGAATTCATGAATGTTGATGGAATTCCCTGTAACAATTATTCACGATCAAGATCGTTGGCTTTATTATCGTCCTCAACCAAATCCTTTAGTTCCTCAATGGACCCTCTATTTCTCTTCCACATGGGGAGAGGGAAAATGTATTTGATTTTGGTGTTTTGGGGATCATAGCCTCCTCACATATTTATAACCGATCAGGGGCCCACTATCCCCTGATAGGCCAATACTTTGCATCTACCCACTAAGTCCATAACATTTTATTTAAGCCCAAGAGGCTTGTAACAAAATTAGATCATTGTAATAAGCCCTTTATGATAAATAACTAATATAATTGTTATTAAATATGAGCCCACATAATTATTGGAATTACAAATTTCCAACAATCTCCCACTTGGGCTACATATCGTTCTTTAAACAATTGTATCACAAGTTCCTTAGGCGCGCATCCGAATGCTATTTATCTTTGGACTTTCTTCAACGATCTGGTCCGTCACATGCATCAATATGGAATTACTGTAGCTTTCGTCACAAAACAAAACGTGACTGCTAAAGATAAACATCATTCGGAATTACTGTGTACCAGGATTGCTCAAAAATCTTCGCAAAACTCTTACTATAAATGCTATGTCAGGAAGATTACAGACTTGAGCGTACATTAGACTCCCTACTGCTGATGCATAGGGAATCTTTTGCATTTCTTTTCTTTCAAAGTCATTATTGGGGCACTGTTTGAGACTGAACTTGTCTCCTTTAGCAATGGGTGTGTCTCCTGGTTTACTATTTTTCATGCCAAATCTATTTAAGACTTCATCGATATAGCTCTTTTGTAACAACTTTAGGATACCTTGAGAGCGATCTCTTAGTATCTGAATACCTAATACAAAAGATACGTCCCCAGGATCTTTCATCTCAAAATTTTTCGTTAGAAATCTCTTGGTTTCATGCAATAGGCCTATATCGCTGCTAGCAAGCGGAATATCATTGACATATGATACCAGGAAGATATATTTACTCCCACTGAACTTACGCAATCATCAACGACATTTGCCGCAAAACGGTATGAGGTAATGACTTGATAGAACTTGTGATGCCATTGACGGGAAGCTTGTTTGAGACCATAGATGGATTTTTTTTAGCTTGCATACCATAGACTGTGGATCACCTGACACAAAGTTTTTTGGTTGTGCCATGTAAATCGTTTCATCAATGTTTCCATTTAGAAACGTAGTCTTGACATCCATCTGATGTAACTCCAAATCAAAATGAGCTACCAGTGCCATTATTGTCCTAAAAGAGTCTTTCGAGGATACCGAAGAAAAAGTCTCTTTGTAGTCAATGCCTTCCTTTTGAGTAAATCCTTTAGCAACAAGACGAGCTTTATATCTCTCAACATTGCCATTTGAGTCCCCCTTGGTCTTAAATATCCATTTACAACCAATGGGTTTCACACTTTCAAGCAATTCGATAAGACCCCAAATGTCATTATCTTTCATAGATTTCATCTCATCCTTCATGGCATCAATCCACTAATGAGAGTTCGGACTGCGCATAGCTTGACAGAGGGTGATTGGGTCATCCTCTGTTAAACCAATGCCATCCTCATGTTCTTGGAGAAAGATAATGTAATCATTTGATATTGCATTTCTCCTCTCTATTGTGGATCTTCTTAATGGCACTTCTTGAGGTGGTTGAATTTATTCTATAGGTGGTGCTTGAGGAAGAACCTCGTTAATGTTGTCTTGTTCTGGAATAATGTTAGGATTGTCTAACATTGGAGCTGTTTCTTGATCAATGACAGGTACAATGACTTCGTGACTGTCAATAACAGGTTCTTCTTGAAAGACAACATTCCTTATGTTTCCTTCCCCTTCAAACTCAACGTCCTCAAGAAATCTCGCATTTCCCATTTCAACAAATGATCTGGATGTGGGATTGTAAAATTTATACCCGCGAGAGCGTTCAGCATAACCAACAAAATAGCAACTAACCGTTCTTAAGTCCATTTTCCGTTCATGTGGCCTATAAGCCCATGCCTCAGCTGGACAACCCCAAATGTGTAAGTGTCTTATGCTAGGCCTTTTGCCAGTCCATAGCTCATAAGGGGTTTTGGTTAACATTATTGCCTTGCTTGATACCCTATTAAGGATATAAACTGCGGTCTTTAAAGCTTCTCCCCAAAGTGACTCTGGCAATGAAGAATGACTAATCATACTCCTCACCATATCCTTAAAAGTTCTGTTTCGTCGCTCTGCAACACCGTTCATGCTGGGTTTGCCCAGCATGGTGTATTGAGGAACAATTCCACACTCATTGATGAAAAGAGCAAAGGGTCCCGGACGTTATTCTCCTGATCTGTCATATCTGCTGTAGCATTCACCACCACGATCAGATTTGACAGCCTTAATTTTTTTTCCAAGTTGAAGTTCTACTTCAGCCTTGAAAGACTTAAAAACGTCTAGGGATTGAGACTTATCTCCACAGATTCTATCCAGGCCTTAAAACTCATCCCATTCAACATTAGGATATTGTTCACTTGAGCAGAAATATTGACAGCACTAGCAACAGAAACTGAATCGAGAACAAATATTCACATAAATTAAGCATGCAAAAAAAATAAGACATGAGAAATTCTTTAGAATTGGGAATCCATCACAAGATACCTAGTACAACATTAATTCCTAGTCTTTAGAAAGAGAAATTAAATGTACGTGGTACTCTCAACGCAATGATCAAATGTTGACAATAATTTCTGTCAAACAACACCCTTTCTTTGGACCGACTATTGTTCACATGAAAAAGAATTTTATAATTGTCACACATTTATCATTACAGGTATGCCATTATTTGGTCAAATTGTGTCTTCCTTTGGGATGAGCACAATTCACATAAATAACTCCATACAATCATCCATATAATTTCAATTAAGCTAATTTACATAAAAGAGGTTACTTTGGCAACATGCTATTTCAATTAACTTAATTAAAAAGTATTAGAATACGTATTAAAACCAATCATGAAAATACCATTAAATATGGATCTTATGATTATCACAAGTATTGATATGAATCGGTCAAATATTAATCTTCCTTTGGATTGATCAATATTCACATGAATCACGCAATCACTGTTTTCTTACGTTTCAAAACAAACCGACTTTAACAAGAGAGGCTACTTTAGTAACATATTGTCTCAATCAGTTTATCTCAAAACTGATGTCTTTATAAATAATTGAATCCAAATAACCCAAGAGGATTCAAAGTATAAAAATTGTCAAAATATCCTGTTAAATACTTAGCCTTTTTTTGGACTAACTAAATATTCACATGGAAACATGAGAACTTGCAACCTATTTATTATCACATATATTTTCTATAAATTGGCCAAACAATTATTTTCCTTTGGACCGATTAATGCTCTCATAATTAATAGAAAATAAGTTGAATGTTTAATGTTCATTATTTGGCCAAATAATAAACTTCCTTTGGGCCGATTATTATTCGCATAAATAAAAAACATTAATTAATCCTTTCGGTTACCCAAATTACCTCAAGGTTAAATGGTCCAATATTTCTGAGCTCTTTAAATTAATCACCTTTTAAATCAATAGCGCTAGTCACAGACTAAACCATAATGTCTGATGTCAGCGTCAATTGATTTTATTAACCCATATAATATAGTTTGCATTTCTCCATGATAGAACAGGGCTCATCCATATTCAAAACAAAACCAAATATTTTGACAAAAAAAATAGAAAGGATAGTGGCCCATTCCGCAAAACAGCGAAGTCATAAACAGAAAACATAATGACCCATTATTCTTTATCAGCCCAATCCGAAACCAATGCGAAACATTGCTATAATTTTATGGGAGATAAAATTAAAATTACTTTCTTGTTAGAAAAGGACCATTTTGTATGAATTTTTTTTATAACCAGCCAATTTTAATCCAGAACAAAAACAGCCCATTTAGTTAACCTTCACCAAATCAAGGCAAATAATTAATTGCCCAAATAAATAAGTAGACCTGCAGCCCATATCATGGCCATAATAACCCATATCATGGTTAACCAATAACAACCTTCACCAAATCAAAATTTCATGGCAAATATTGGCCAATCCGAATTTTTAACAAAATTTTCCAGAAGAAATAGGCCCATCACACAAAAATTACAATGCTAACAAAAATTAGTCCTTCATGCAAAATAAAAAAAAGTTGAGAGCCCAATTTCACAAAGTCAATCAACCCCTTACATTTAGCAATTTGACTTGGTCAATGACATATATTTAAAAAATTTGAATCACAGCCGGTGGGCAACAATTATATATATATATATATATGTATTTCATATATAATTTTTAGGATTAAAAAAATATTTAATTAATTTATTATTTAATTAAATAATTATATTATTA
This sequence comes from Nissolia schottii, assembly GCA_003254905.1. Lineage (NCBI taxonomy): Eukaryota > Viridiplantae > Streptophyta > Magnoliopsida > Fabales > Fabaceae > Nissolia > Nissolia schottii. The sequence continues at coordinate 312,675 of QANU01112879.1, forward strand.
AATATATAATTAACTGCATTAAACAATAATATAATATTTGGAAGTATAATAACAATAAAATATTTTTTNCATGGTCTTCGCACGTCCGTCACGCCCACGTGCACCACCCACCGCGCCATCTCGGGCTGCCAACGCCGCCGCAGCTCCCGCGAGAACTACCTCGGCTTGGCCACCGCCTCGGTCTCGCGGAGTGGAGGAAACAGCTCGCGGTGTGGATGTGCAGTATAGTGGAGCACGCGGATCTGAGCTCGCCGTCGTGGGAGGGCGCTCGAGGCGTGGGGAAGCAGATCCGCGAGAGGGGGGGGGGGCAAATAAAAAAAAGGCTTAGGAAAGGTTCCTTTGTTCTTTGCTCTTCCTCACACCTTTTTTAATAATTATCAAAGTAGGAACTTTGAAAATTGGTACCAGGCATGTGGTCATGTTCGGTTTCCTTCTATATCAATATTATGCTTGAAAACCAAAATAAATTTCCCAAATTCTATATTTCCAAATCTCACAATTTCATGATATCGAAAAAATTTGATTAATAATCATCACTGCAGGCTGAATCACAAATATCACATAGCAGCGGAAACAGGAAGTGCATACAGCAATTTTCTTTATCATCCAAGAAAAATACAAATCCTAATAATCTGTCAATGATGAGTGGCTCTGATACCACTTGTTAGATTATTAGCAATTACATCACGTCAGATTATCAAGAATTATAACAATTCGTAAATACCTGAATTCATGGATGTTGATGGAATTCCCTGCAGCAATTAGTCACGACCAAAATCGCTGGATTTATGATCTTTCTCAACCAAATCTTTTAGTTCCTCAATGGACCTTCTGTTTCTCTTCCAGATGGGGAGAAGGGAAATTGTGTTTAATTTTAGTGTTTTGGGGATAATAGCCTTCCTCATGTATTTATAACCGATCAGGGGCCCACTATTCCCCGATAGGCCAATTCTCGGCATCTACCCATTAAATCCATATCATTTTCTTTAAGTCCAAGAGGCTTCTAACAAAATTAGATCACTGTAATAAGCCATTTATGATAAATAACTAATATAATTGTTATTAAATATGAGCTCACATAATTATTGGAAGTACAAATTTCCAACAAGAATTTGGAGTGTACATGTAGCACGACATATATACACACACATATATGATCTCTTGATCATTATGACTAATAGCTAAATTACATGAGGGTATGTTATATTGATGGAATTTATTTCGATACTATGTAAACTTTAAGGATATCAATCCTATAACTTTTAAGATTTTGTCAAATAGCTCGCTAACTTAAATTGTTATTGTTTTAAATTTGTGATTGAATCACAACTATTCAAATACAAGAAGATATCGATACCTTTATAAAAATTTGAGTACCAAAGAAAAAAAATCTATATTTAATCATTCTATTAATTTTTTATTGTTTATTAAACATATAAGTCTTACCTTTTTTTAATCAATAATGGGAGGTAATTAAACATGCTATTGTTGATAATGAAAGTCCTTTTTTCAATTATTTTGATAGTGATTCTACTGCACTTGAATATTTTCATAGTATCATTTTTTTTTTTAGAATTGT